>JAVSBS010017459.1:0-18616 GCA_033124195.1 Coracias cyanogaster | reverse complement strand
TGCTCCATCTGCTCTGGGGTTGTTGAGGCTGGAGAAAAGGAGGCTCAGGGGAGACCTTCTCACTCTTGACAGCTCCCTGAAAGGAGGTTGAAGCCAGTTGGGGTCAGACCCTTCTCCCAAGGAACAAGCAATAGGACAAGAGGAAACAGCCTCAAGTTGTGCCAGGGGAGGTTTAGGTTGGACATTAGGAAAAAATTCTTCCCTAAAAGGGTTGTCAACAATGATCTGAAATGTCTGTTCCAATCAAGAAGATTCTATGACTCTATGCCCACCCAGAGGTGCTTGGGAGGAGCAGAAAGCTGGAGTCTCTCCTGGACACAAGGAGACAAAGCAAGCTCCACTCCGGGCTGGGATGGACCACTCTGCATCAGTGGAGAGATCCACTCATGCCGGCGCACCTGGGTCACCATGGCTGGCAGGCCATCGCCACGTCCTGCAGGTGCTGCTCAGCAGGCCTAGGAACTCCTTCCCAGGCCAGCCCTTCCTGAAGCCACGGGAAGGTTAGATTTTCCGTACACTGCTGAGGGATGCAGCAGAAAACAACCACATCCTGCTGCTGAGGGGGGAGCAGAGCGACATCTCCCAAACAGTTGAGATGTCATATATTGCTCACCCAGGATGGCGGTGCACAGGAGCATGATAAGGAGGAGACTTCAGGTGGATGATGGGGTTCAGCTCCAAAGATGCTGATTTTGAATAGGCACAAAGCTGCTCAAGATGTCAGACACAATCAGGCTGCTGGAGGGAACACACAGACACTGGCCAGAGAAGGAAAGAGAGGGACTCATCAGTCCTTAGCAGAGAATCTCTAAAAAAAGAGAGGAAAATGATAAAAAAAGTGCACAAAAATGTAAATGGCTCTTTAAGAAGCCATTGGATAACCCAGCTCCAGACCAGTTTTGTGTGTACAGTGCCTTGCTCAGCTGAGACAGGACCCCAAAATCCAGGCACCTCTCACATAGCTCCTTGACCACAGTTCTCACTCTTCAAGAAGAATCTTTTCATGACTAACTGCAGGAGCACGGACACACAGATGAAAAGAGGAAAACAGAAGTGAGGGTGAGAATCTCTGCAGACAGCGAGCGTTTCTCTGAGCTTGGCCCAGAAAAAGGGCTCTGCAAAGAACACATGCAAAGCATCTCTGTCCGTGCTGGGGAGGGGGCTGCAGGGGAAGGGCTGACGGGAACGATGATGCCAAGGGAAGACCCCGAGGAGGAGCTGCAGGGCAATGGTGGCAGGGCTCAGCTGCAGAGGCAGGGGAAGTGTGCGATGAGAAACAGGAGCAGAACCGGCTGGCAAAGCCAGGGCTCAGGCTTGGGCTCCCCCGGGGTTCGTGCTGACAGCAGCATGTCCCAGCACGCGCAGAGGAGTCCCAGCAAAGGACAGGCAGGCGTGCGCCAGCTGCCCATGGACCATAGCTCCTGCTCCGTGCTCCTCAGCCCTCCAGCCAAGGGGGAAAATGTAATCAGAGCAATTTCTATTAGCAAGAATATAAAGACTTGGAACCTCTGGGCTGTCTCTTGACAACTAATTAATTACCAGGTAGCATCCCCTTGAAGCTGCCAACACAGCAAGCACAAGTTCCAGCATGATTTAGGGAGAGAGATGAACTTTACAATAAACTCTAGAATTTTACTTCATCTCCCGCCACCATCTGAGATCCTGGGGGAACAGGAAGGGGTGGCAAGAGGCAAACTCTGAAGCCATCTGGGATCATCATTAACTCATTCACTCGTGGCCTCTGAAACAAAATGCCGACTGTGCTGCGAGCAGCAGCTTCGAGCCAGATGAGAGCTCCTCATATGCTCAGTTTCTTCAATGTTCTCCTGCCAGTTCCTGCAATAGGGTGCCCATCTCCTCGCAGCCCCCTCACTTGTCCCCCAAGGCTTTGGCCATCAGGGCAGCCAGACTTGGAAACTATTAAGAGCAGAAACTGTATTTTAAATGGCTTTAGGTGATATATCCTTCACCAACAGCAACAAAAAGGAGTTAAGTTGGGGTTGTTCAGCCTGGAGAAAAGGAGGCTCAGCAGAGATGTTCTTGCTCTCAACAACTCCATGAAAGGAGGTTAGAGTGAGGTGGGGTTGGTCTCTGCTCCAAGGAACAAGTGATAAGGCAAGAGGAAACTGCCTCAAATTGTGTGCCAGGGGAGGTCTCGGTTGGATGTCACAAAAGCAGAGAAAAGAGAAGGAAAAGGACAAGAGCAGATGGATGGAGTGACTGCTGCTGACATCACTTTTATGGGAAAACACAGAAAAAACCCACAGTGGTAGAAGGTGCCGTATCTTAACCCCAGGGACCAAGAGGCCTGGGCTTGAGCTTATTGATCTGGCTGGTGTGGCTGTGCAGTGCCATGCCCCACTGGTCCCTTACCTCTCACCACGTCCCACTTCTCGCTGCCCTCAACTCACTATCCCTTTCCAGTTATCAGTTGATTATTACAGGACTGGCACATCAGGGCAGGCACAGTTCTATGCAGTGTGTCCCCACACAACCACCACACTGTGCTGGAGAGAAGGAGTCTCCCTGCCTCAGGCAACCAAGCACAGCTACTGTAAACCTCTCCTCCCATCTCCAAGCCTGGGACTAAGGGACCAAAACCACAGCCCAGCCCAAGGAGAAGGAGAACACAAAAGGGCAAAGGCTATCTGGGCTGCAGAGGTCACCAAGGACAGCAGTGGACACTGCTAACCCCTGCAATGTGCCAAGCTTTGTCCAGGCACCTCATACAAAAAAAAAAGGTAATGATAAGACACTTGAAGATCAGGATGTGTGACCTGTTGGAGAGTGCTGGGCTTGGGCAGCAAGGGCAGAAGATGGTTAAGTACAAACCCTGTGGCAGCACCATGAGGTGTGAACTAGGAGACAATGCATGAAATATGGGGACATTTGGAGGCTGTCATCCCAACCTGAGACTTCTGAGGCTGTAGAGACACAGGAGATAGGAGATGCTGTTCAGCTTGGCACACGTGAACCAAACTATATCGCACACCAGGCAGCATCTCAGAGGGCTGGTTTTGTCTGCACTCAGGGTGGTACGAGATGAACCATCAGCAGCAGCCTGAACAGCACACACAGACAGTGCTATGTTTGAGGACGGCCTTGAGGAGACATTTCACACCTGACAACTCTCCCACCTCACCACTTGAGACAACCCTGGGAGCCAGCTTGCCTAGGTGGGCAGCTTTTGGGACCAGAATCCTCCATCTCCCTGCTCCAGGACACAGCTCTACCGGTGGCTGTGGATTTCTCCCTTAGACACCAGGACAGCCACAGGTCATCTTGCTCAGGTGCAAATGTTCTAGGCTAAGCCAAAACATTTCTTTTCTCTTTTAGACTTACTTGATGTAAGTCCAAAACCTGAGATGACATCAAAGAGCCCATTGAGTAGATCCCCTCCAGAAACACACAGGGACTTTACCTCCTTCGCACAAACACAGTTCCCCTGCAGACTTCCTGGGAACAGCTGAAGCAGCATCGCACTTCAAAAACCAGCCTGCACATCACAGGGGCGGGGAGGAGCTCCGTTCTGGCCCAGGATTGTTGACAACCATTTCAAAGCCCACGCAGGATCACACACAAAAATTGTCACAGCCCTGGGGGAATAAAATCACCTTTGTCCCCAGGAGATGGGCTGTAAAGGCAATGGCAGGGCAGGAGCTGTCACATGAAACGGTCGAGAAGGGCATGAAGTCTGATTTAAAGGAAAGAAGGAGAAGAAGATTTAGGTGATGGAGTGATTTACTACTCCTGGAACTAGTCAGTGATTGTTTCCCATGAGTGCAAAGAGGGATGTCCCTTCAGGATTTCAACCTGTGCCAAAAGAGTCTATCTTCTTCCATGGGATGTCAACTGCCAACAGTTCTGTCCCTGCTGCAGTCCCCAGCTTGGGTCTGCCACAGACTGAGGTCTGAGGTCACTTCCAGAGGGATGGAGAAGACCTGCAGGAGCCCTGGCTCAGCCATGGCACAGAGTGACTATCAGGAGACATGCTGCTTCCTGGAAAAACTGGAACTGATGTGCAAATAATGAGAGAAAAATGTGGGGCGAGGGGGGGGTTAAGGAGAGATTAGTCTGGGGCACACTCTGGGAGATACACAATGTTAAGTATGAGGGCAAAGGAAATGAAAACTGGAAACTCAAACATAGTGAAGAATCCAATCCCAGCCTGGGCAGGAAGTTTACGCTCTGCTTCTAAATATACATGTTTTTAAATCAACAAGCTTTCTTGTTCCTTAGCTCTACTGTACAACTACACAGGAGAAGGAACCAGATGAAGGCACTGCCAAGCTCTGCCTGACCAGGCTGTCCACAAGTGCCAAGGCACGGGTGACAGAAACCCCTGCCATGCCCCAGCAGGGAAGAGAAGGATGCTGAAGAAGCTGCAGGAGAGCAGGAGTCCCAGCTCTCCTCTCTGCTCAGCATGTCAGTGCCCAGACCCTCAGAGATGGACTCTGCTGTGGTCTCCATGTGCCATGCCTGTGGACCACGAAGAGAAGGGGAAGCGATAACCTGTGAGCGTGAGTCAGATGTGGTGCCTCTTTCCTTCCTGCTCTCTGGCCACTGTGTTCATGCTCAGCAGTCGGATAGTCACATATTTTTTTAATTTGATATAATTATCTCCTAGAAATTACTGTACACAGCCTCTTGGGATCTAAAGCAATTAAGTGAAGATAAATTTCTTTCATGGAGCAAGCTGTCAAAGGATGAAGCAATTTCATTCCCCATTTGAAGTGGAAGCTTTGGGTCATGCATGGTTTATTTGAAACAATGCCATCACCTAAAGCTGCTGATCTTATCTGTCTCTCTCTGTCTCTCCATTTCAAACCGCTGAAGATGTGCAGCGTGGCACTGCCTGAAGTGATGACATCTGGCACCAGGCCAGCTACAGAAACAAGCTGCTCCTCCCGGAGCCTGAGTGCAAGAGGCCAAGCATTCCTATTAAAAAGGGGGAAACCGAGGTGAAATCTGGGAAGAGCTGAAAAGTGGGAATCCTGCCCAAGGCAACAGGAGACCCATGAGCTACAGGAGGAGTAAGGTGCCTGCAGGAAGGGTTGGCATTGCCCAAGACAGGATGGGAGCAAGTACTGCATCTCTGAGTGGTAACAGTCTACCAGGCTTCCTTTTTGTCATCAGCCTGCCCTGAAGCCATCTAAACCAGGCTTCCAGGATTTCATCACAACAAGAAATGGCCCATGTGCTTCAGTCTGTATGAGAAGAGAGATGGCAGGACTGAAATTACATCCCATTAGCACATGCACGCAAAGTCTCTCAGAAGTTTCAGCAAATTCTCTCCTGTCCTTATATTTCACCATGCCAAGATGTTTCATTTTAGACAAAAAAACCCACATAAAACATAAAGTACCTCATTTATATAAACCACCCTCCAAAGCAGTGATTTTTATCCTGAAAAGGAAAGGATGGCCAGAGATGCTGTGGAGCAAAGAGTGACCACAATGAGGGCTTTGCTACCTCCATGGATGAAGCACTGAAGAGGTTCAGATCTTTCCAGATCCATGGCATGCTCCACGTCCCATGGGATACTGGCATCAGCCAAGCCAAGCTTTGGATCCTTAAGCAACCTAAAGTTGCCACCCTGCCCATTAAACAGCTTCCACCTAACTATTGGGAACAAAAAGGCAGAGGACATCAAGAAGAACAAGTATGAATGGATCCTGAAGTCTTTCTGCGTATTGCTGACAGCAAACCAGTTTCACTTGTGCCACAAAAAGCTATCACCCCTCCTGAGCATTCCATGGGCAGGGAATGAGGAGAGCAGCAGCTGCTCCCACTGGCTGCATTTCTATCATCTCCTCCAGATCTTTTATGTAACCTTCAGAAATGCTGCCCTGGGTGCTCAGTCTCTAAACCACCCAAGAGCTATACAAGACTTTCACTGGCACAGTATTAGGCAGGTAATGGTCGGAAATCAGGCTCGCAGCGATGGCCAGCTACTACGTGGGAGACAGTTCCCTGTCACAGAGGTCAGCAGCACACCATGACCCGCTGGTACCTTCCAAGCTGCAAGCCCCTTGCTGTCCCCAGCCAGCATTTCCACCTCTTTGCCCATTTTTCTGTTCAGCAACTGCTTCGTCTACACACTTGCAAGGATATCAACATCCAACGCACCCATAGAGATATTTGCTCCCATTCCCACCTAGACAAATCCATCCACACAGCTCCCTTCCAGCTCTTCAGCCTATTGATCTTTATAACACCAGCACTTCCCATGTGATTAAGCCTCTTGTACATTTAGCAGGTGCTACATACTTCCAAACCATGAGGTGTCCCTCCATGCTGATACCTGGATGATCTCTCCTTTCTCAAGGAAGGGCAGCCACTAGCAAGCAACTCTGAAGTCACAGGAAGGTTGTCTACCCTGGAGAAAAGGAGGCTCTGGGGAGACCTTCTTGCTTTCAACAGCTCCATCAAAGGAGGCTGAAGCCAGGTGGGGTTGGGCTCTTCTCCCAAGGAACAAGTGACAGGACAAGAGGAAACAGCCTCAAGTTGTGCCAGGGGAAGTTTAGGTTGAACATGAGGAAAAATATCTTCCCCAAAAGGGTTGTGAAGGGAGTCCCCATCCCTGGAGGGCTTTCCAAGCCACGGAGATGTGGTGCTGAGGGACATGGGTTAGTGGTGCCCTGGCAGGGCTGGGTTAATGGTTGGACCCGATGATCTTAAAAGTCTTTTCCAACCGAAACATTCCTATGATTCTAAGTTGGTGAGGATGCTCATGTCTAACAGGAGGTTGCAGATATGGGTGTGAAAATAGGCAACTGCTGAGAAAACTCAGGCCCCATGGCCTGGACTGACAAGAGCATTTCACCCATCAGCTTTCTGCAAAGCTAGTGGTGATCAAATCTTTGTTCATTGGGATCGATGATAAACTAAAAAAAATTGCTGATACTAAAGGGAGTTACCAATATAAGCAACAGGTAAAAGTTCAAGAAGCATCTGGATGACTTAAGAGTGCAAGTACGATTGTCAGAAGTGACTTCAGCACCAGAAATGTGGTAGGTCACTGGCAGCTGGCAGGTCACTGGCATGTCCCTGACACACTCTGGAAGTGCCGCTCTGTGGCCACTTCTCTACAGGAAACATCACATGTGGACCTGGTATCAGGTGAACTGATACTATTAGAAGGATGTAGCAAACTCCATCATCTTCTATCTATCAACATAAATCTCTTTCCTTAATAATACCGGATGACATAAGAAACATTACATCATTTATGCTTAAGAGAAATACGGAACCAAAGTGTAAATCTGTTCTGTTGTTCACAAGCTGAGCAGACCAGGCAGGCAATAACTTCTCAGACCTCAGAAAACACATCTGTCTTCATACTAAGAATTTGTGTTTATAGATGTATCTGCCTGTCCCAAGTACAGTGAGTTTTGGGAAAGTTTTGGTCGTCCAGAGAGGTGGCCAATGCGCCATCCCTGGAAATATTCCAGGCCAGGCTGGACAAGTCTCTAGGCAACCTGCTCTAGCTAAAGATGTCCCTGCTTAGTGCAGTGGGGTTGGACTAAATGGCCTTTAAAGGTCCCTTTCCACCCAAACAAGTCTATGATTCTATGAAAATTACTAGAAAAATACCATTATTGTTGCTATTCATAACACATAAACTTACAGAAAAGTATTTGTTACATACGGTGGAAAAAATGCTTTATATAAAATGCTGGTATGCAAAATGTTATGGCAAATATTGTTAATTTAAATAAATTATGGGTTTACATTATGTTTAAGGAAATATTTGCAAATATGTTATGGGGAAAAATTTGATTCAATTACCTGGATTAAACAACCAGCATTTTTAGGGTCCCATCCAGTCAGACCAGCTGCAGTAACGTTGCTCATGCAAGGTTTATGTTTGGGAAGAATTTTAACGCTTCCCGGTGAACCTTCACTTAGTACCCCCTCATCTTCCTCAGGGACGCGGGTGGCCTGGGGCTGAGGCACTGGCCTCAAATCCTGGGTATCAGGGGTTTGTTCTCATCCTGAAGCTAAGGTTTCCTGTGGGACCTGGGTCAGTCCCTCAGCCTCGCGTACCTCTGTTGCCAATCTCTAACAAGGAAATTGCTTTTCCTTCTGTCATAACGCGTTGTGGAGATACGTTCATTAATGCCTGGGAAGTGCTTTGACTTCAATGATGGTGAGTAAAGAAAACAATAAATAAGACCACAGTGGTGTCTTCTCTTTCTGATTTGGGATGTGAGAGCATGACAACACTGAGGGTTAGAGCTCCAGCCTGCCACGGGAGCCAGGCTCTCCATCCTTACCCAGACTCAGCCCATCGCTGGCAGACAGATTTGGCATCCACAAAAATAACGCGAGGTCCGGCTGAGAGCAGAAACGTGGGGAGCAGACTCCAAGCTCAATGACAGAGGTCACCTTCCGTCTCCCGTGGAGACAGAGTAGATCCCCATCTGTTATTTGGGCTGACCACTCCCTGCATTCCACCCCGTCCACTTCTCTGGCAAGCTTCCCAGGATGTGGATCTTTCTTATTCAGGATAACAATGAGGAGTTATTAATTGGGTCTTTTTTCAGGTTTCCTGAGGTCCTTCCAATAGCTGTGTTGGTCGATACCACAGCCATCGTCATCTTCAGCAGGGATGTTTTAAGCATTTCACTTGGTCAAAGACAAAATAGTGCCGTGAAACAGGGTCACCCTCAAAGCTAAGCCACAGGCAGAGATGAAGAGCCAGCTGAAGGACTGAGTTTTGTACTAGAGTGTGGAATCTTGAGCAGCAGTGGCATATCCAGCTGGCAAAGCATGACGTAAAGAGGCAACCCCAAGTCCCAGAGACCCCCTGCGTGATCAGAATCACCACATTAACTCTTAAGCACCACAAAGATTGTCTGAGACGAGGCCACGCTTCATGGCCAGGGACTGGCTAGACCAGCCAGAGCAGCCTTTCCATTTCCTCAAAGTTTCTCTGGGTAGCAATAAGAGATGGCTCATTGGGAGGGGATCCAGCGATAATGGAGTTTTAATGAGGCCTTTCGATATACTTACAGACTAATCAGCAAATTCCATGAGGTCTGGACTCTAATATATTCTCAGTACCCTAAAGCCATGGTGAATACCTCCTTTATAGCTGTGCCTGATGTCCTGCCAAGACGTGGCAGGTTCTGTGCCACAGGGTGCTGGTGCGGCAGAAGCGAGGCCACTACCTGCGGCAGAAGCGAAGGGCACAGGCAGCGTACGCACACCGAGGAGGAGCTGCACAGGCGACTTCAGGGTTAGACTTTCCTTTCCTAGGGCACACCACTGCTGCTGACTCTGAGAACGTGTGATCAGTGAGTTTCCCGAATAGGACACTTGCCAAGTGTCTGTGCCCAACCTCTGGAAGCAGCTTTTAGAACAAAAGAACTAAACACAAATAAATTTTGTATCTCATTACATCAACCTGGCCTGATGATAACAGAAGTGAGGTTGTTCAACAACGAGCATCATCTGATCTGCACAAAAAGATCCAAGGCTGCCTGAAACCAGGCATGGGACAAGGCTGATTTATCCTGTCAGTCTCTGCCTTGAGCTGATGATCACATCACGCTCCCAGAAAACACTTTAAAAGAGCCTTTTGCTGTCACCGGAGCCAAACTGTGCAGCTCTGGCTGAGGAGCCGCACACGTGCTGGTACACGTGCTGCGCGGCTCACGCCCAGCCTGCCTCATCCACTTGGAGCCGACGCAGTGGCTGAAGTGCCCTGTCCAAGAAGAGCCTGGAGGAGAGGCAGAGGTGGATCCAAGGTGGGGGAAGGCAGGGGAGGGAGGGATGGAAACATCATGAGTCGCTTGAGCAAATTCCCCACGGCTTCCCCATGCATCGGGGTATTGCTCATTCCCTCCATATGCCAGGAAAGAGGCATCTCAGAGATAGGGTTGGTTGTTTCCACCAACTTTTGGTTCTTCCTTCCCTGCTTCCCCTCCAAGAGATGGGGCTGCCTGGAAGGCAGCACTTCGTACTTCCCTGCAAGCCACGTCCAGACCACAAAGCCAGTCTCACGCTAACAGGCACATTAAGAGAACACGTGTAACTGGATCTTAACACGTTGGCAGGTGGTTCCTCACCTCATAGCGAGACTGCAGTTCTCACACACCAGCTCTCAGCTTCAGGATGGAGGCAAAGCAGCAGGGCCCCAGGGGGCTGCTGCACTGGAGGTACTGTTAGATCCGCTCCTCCTCGCCATTGTGCCTGCCTGGCCAGGGCTACGGGACCTGTTAATGCTTGGCTGTGGCAAAGCAGCCGCAAAGCTTTGAACTCCTGCTGCCTTCAACACTATTTCTGCAGCTCAGTGCCATGGCCGTGCGTCATCAGGCAGGCAGTTGTCCTCAGCCCGAGCACTCTGTACAGCTGGGACAAGAGGACGTGAAAAGCTAGTATGCCCCAGAGACTGCAGTGCACAGGATACGGACTGAATTAAAATCTGGTCAACAGAGGTCTTAAAATGTCAGCGTAAACAGGAGGGCAGTCCTGGCGGGGCCACGGGGAAGCTTGCTTGGGCTTATGCTGCTTAACAATAGGTTCAGTGACCTGGACAAAGAAAACCTTTACTGATAAAGCCTTCAGATTAGACACTGCCTCCTACCCTCCCAGTCTTTGAAGAGAGCAACTCACCCACAGACTAAAAACCCAGAGTTGCTGTGTCACCTACTCATGAGAACACCACATTGTTTAATACAGCAAAAGGTAAAGTTGTGCTGCTGGGAGCAAAGGCTGCAGGACACTGGAAGCATCTGGTGGGTATGGAGGAGAGCACAGTGGTCATCTCCCCCTTATAAGCTAGTGCAGCAGTTCACAAAGCAACACACCAAGCCAGGACAGCCACAGCACAGACACACCATGAGAACGGCTCAGAATCCAAACCGTGCCCCAGAGACCGTCTCATCTCTCAGGCCACCTATTTGGCTCCTCAGAAGAGCATGGGGGACTTGGGGCACGTTTATATACCAGGGTGAGAGCAGCAACAGAGGGCTTCCCAACCTACACCTAAATTCAATCAGTGGAAATTGAAATGAAACAAATTTAGACGGGAATTAATGCACGTTTTTAACAGCAACTGAAACTGGGTCCTGCAACAATTTGCTGAAGATCCAATGGGCTCTCAGCCTTTCAAAATCAAGGCTCGGTGCTTTCTACAAGACTCCCTCTTGTTCCCTTGGAAATTTCCCTGTGGTTTCCTGAGGGAGAAGAAACCAGAAGAGATGACCACAGCTTCCCTGGCTTGCCAGCATCCGGGGTTCTCCCGTGCTGGATTCCCCACTTCCAGGACTGACACACAACAACCGTGGGCTCTTCTTTGAAGAGGAGGTTTCTGACCCGTGCATTCTTCCCAGAAGCTCCCTGATGTTCAAAGCACCTTGCTGACAGACAGGCAGGTGTGCCTGGGACAGCGGCCACCTCCCCAAACCCGGCACGGGGGAGGAGGGGGAAGAGCGGCCCCCCAAACAGAGCCCTCGGCAAGGCACGGGGGAGGACTCCAAGCCCAGCTGTGACATTTCCTTTCACCTATACCTGTACAGCTGTTTCCTACAGGGCTGCAGCCTCAAGTGAGATGTGTGAGGCTTCTGTAGGTGCTTGGGAACAAGATGGAACAGAAACGCTTCACACCTGGCCCCAAAATTACAGCACGCTGGAAAGCAGCCAACATAAACTGGCAGAGTACCAGTTGCAATGGACATCAATTAAGAAGCCTGTCATCCTCAGACTGCAGGGTTTTCTTTTTGCAATCTGCATCGCTCCTTAAGGCTTCAGCAGCACCAGCGCTGGAGTTTTCCAGATGGGATCGTTTCCCTCAGATTCCACTCGCTAGATTTATTGCAGGTTTTTTGGTTTGGGTTTTTTTTTTTTTTTTTAAAAACCCACCCCCCTTTTAAGAGCTTGAACTATTATTCCACATTGCGGCTTTCTCCGGGGCTGGACTCAGTGTCCTTGTGCAGCGCGAGTGCTTGTTTGCCATGAGTTCCCTTCACCTTCAGCAGTTATAAGCTCAAAACTCTCTTAGCTTCAGATTGATTCAAAACCAAGACCAAATGATAAATGAAGAGAATACCTCTCTGGAAGATGCCCAGCACAGCCCTAGAGATGCAGCAGTCGTCACCAGGACAGCGCTCATGCCCATTTCTATGAAGGTACATTTAAAATAGCACAACAGACACAAGCCTACCCTCCTTTGCCACCCAGACCCAGGGACATAGACTCGGCTTGACACTTCCCACTATTCTAATGACACCTAGCAAAGGCAGAGAGAGATGCTCACACAGTGTCTGAGCAGACCCTGGCATTTGCGGTTCAAGGAAGTGCTAAGGACAAACGAGGAGTTCAAAGCAGGTGATATTCTGCATGCTACCTTTGTCGTGGCATAAAATCCAGCCTCTCCTCCAGCACCCAATGACATCATCTTCCAACATGGCCCATAATTTAGCCTAATTGCCTTTTACAATCCAAAGGCACCACATGAAAGGGAAGGTCGAGGCGGGGATGGAGTTCAGATACTGGTCAGAAAATGTAAACATCTCTAACTCTGCCGCCGCGGGGCTGCCATCTCCTGCCAAGTCCCTGCTCCGAGCAGGGCTGCCCGTGGCAGGGATCTTTCACTGCTTGTTTGGAAACCGAGGCAGGCAGGAATGGAAGGAGTTTTTTCAAGGATGACTCCTCCTTGGACTCTCCTACATGGGGCTCCGATCTCTGCTCACAGTTTCCCTTTTCCTCTCTGGACCAAACTCCAAGCTGGAAGCTCTCTCTCTCATGGGCTGAGTGCATTTGCCTGCCAGCTGGAGGGAGATGCTCCAAGGCTATGGAATGGGAATATGGAAAGGATGCTGAGAAAACAGTTACATTTACTCACTGGGGTTTTCTCTCTGCTTACAAAAAGTTTGTGCTCTCAGAGTCCTGGTCTCGCTACCCTTCCTCTGATACCTCACAACAAGTCCTCCCAAAATCACTGTAGCGGGACCCCTCTAACATGGATTTCATCCCTGGCATCCCAGGAATCAATAGGTCTAAGAAAGGACAAAGTATCTGGTGTTTGGAGGCATAACAGAGCCCGGTCACTCTGACAATTATTTCTCCTGGGCTTTTAAACCTGGGGCTCCCTTTCCAAGAAGCACCAGACACGACTACACATTGCCAAGAGATATCTGCAAGTCTTAAGAAGACTGAAATACCATAAATAAGTGAAGTGAATAACAAGACAGCACTAATTTTAGCCCAAGCCTAAATAATAACTAGCTTCTAAATAGCTAATTCAAAAACTGCTAGCTCTACAAATCTAGACCATAGTAGGGCAACTATAGAGGGGGTCAAATTTGGACTGTCCACCTGGGCTGGACAGTACAGAAGAAAGAGATTTGTGTTTTCCAAGAAGAACAAAGCTCGGATTCTAGGCTATCTGCACCAGCAGCTCAGTTGTGCCAACAGCAGGATGCAAGTACTCGTGAAACAACGGCACCAAGTGTGGGAAGCTGACTGGCCACCCTGGAGCTGGAGGAGCCATGCAGTACCCAGTCTATGGGTCTGGGGCAGTAAAACATTGCTGGTTATTTCTCAGAGCCTTGCATTTCAGGGCTTTGATTTGCCTGGTGAGGTGAGAGAGGGTTGAGACTAGCTGAGTGGTGAGTATCTGAGACAGGCCACTCCACACATGAGCATGCACATCAGGGGAAAGAAAAAAAGTGCCTTTCTGTTTGAGAGGAGGGAACCACAGTGACTAGCCCTATAAGCATATGTATTAATCATGCACCGTCTGGTTTTAATCCACACACTGCTGATCCTGCGTCTCACTGTATTGTTATCAGGGGAAGGAGTATTTCTCCTCAATCTTATTCACCAGCCAAAAGCCTGAAAATGCAAAAAACACATTTGTGAAGTGCCTTCCCAAGGACCCTGGGCCCCGGACCTGGTGAGCTGGGGCTGCTGCCTTTTTATTGGCATTTAAAAACCTTTTATTAACGTGTGTCAGGGCTGGGGGAGGAGAGAGAGGCTCAGGTTTCAGGACCCCCCATGCAGAGAGGTTTATTGTGGGAAGGGACATTAACACTTTCTCCTCCACATCTCCCTGGCTGGGGCAGAGCGTTCACCGCAGGCACTGGTTTGGGTGATGCACCCGTGGAGCCCATGCAGAGCTCACAGGGATGCGGGCAATCAGCAATGCCGTGTTCCTGCACAGAGGATAAGGTCCTCCCTGCTCTGTACTGGGTGACCTTGAAGCCCTCTTCCAGCCTTGCCACCAGCTCCTCAGGGCCACTGCAGAGCAGGATGCTCCTGAAATGGGATTCAGTGAGAGCTGAGGAAATCAGGACATGGCCCGGGTTCCCAGGGCTGCACAAGAAGAGACCAAGGCACAGCTCAGTTGCACCATCACTAGGATTTGCTTTAACCTCAACATGACCCAAGTGTTTTCCATTAAAAGTCCCTCCCAGCAGCACCACACATCTCCTGATGAATCCACAGTTGTCACCTTCCTTCCTCCTGAACCTTAACTCAGCCATGTTGCTGCTCCCTGCTCTTGCCTTGGGTACAACACTGGGTGAGTGAGGTCCTGGCAGCATCTCCTTTGGCTGCAAATGCTGCAGACACAGTCTGACAGCTCAGGCACCAGGCTGCATAGTTTGCTGTTGACTGGTACATTCGATGGTGTTCCATCACACAAGCTGCAATGGATATCTGCCCAACATACACCCAGGAAAACATCACCAAGTTATGCTCACCCTGGAGCCAGCTTTTTGTTGGTTACAGCTTCAATGACAGCGCAAGAGACGATGGGAAGCTCTAAGTGTCACACTGGCTCCAGCAGGAATCTGAATGCACAGCTTCATGGCAATGAACCGACTCAGAACATTTTCACTCAAAATAAGAGCCAGGCCAAACACTCAAAAACTTGCTGAGAAACTCTGGCTGAATCCTGCACTCCATCTGCTGAAGGGGATGTGGAGAACAAAAAGAAGTGGGAAGCGCAGTGTTTGTCCTATATAGCTTACAAAACAGCCCTCTTCCTGGTGGAGCCAATATCCCAACACCATTTTAAGCCAAATACTCTCCAGTCTTGCCTTTCAACAGATTCCTTTCATTTGAAATTTTACAAATTCATTAAAAAACTATGGTGCAAAACACAAAGGATAAGGATTTGGAGCATCGGCAAGCAAGGGGATATATTATCCTTGCAGTAAAAAGCCAACTGCCTTTGGCTTTTTACCAAGGTACCAAGGTACCACAAAGAGCTTCCCAGAGCCACTTTGGTGTACCAGAACCTGAGTCCCAGCCCACAAGACATTCACAGGGTGCCATATAAAGAGCAGGACATTTTCTTTGCCTCTCCAGCAAAGAACTGTCAACAACTTGGGCTGACAACTGGGCCAAGACTGAGAACACAAGAGAAAGAAATTGGGTGCAGAAAAATAACTCCTGCTAAAAAGCCATGAAAAATCAGCACAGGAAAAACAGTTCTCGCTGCACATTTCTCACCTGCTCGCAGCTCGGTCAATCGGCAGCCAAAAACGAGTGTGTAAATGGGAAAGTTCCTGCAACGCGGCTGGATGTGGGACATGCCAGACAGCTGCTGTGCTGCAGTGCCCGCTGCCATCCCCGAGCGAGGCTCAGGGATACAGATCCCCTCCTGCCACCGTGCTCAGCATGGACAGGACACCCATGACACCCTTCCCTGCAAACGGCCCGGAGATGCATCTGGCTGCTGAGGAGTCAGATTCATCTGTGCTCTGCACGCTGAAAGGAGGGCAGGGAGCAGACGGTGGGCTGGGGGCTGCAAACAAGGATCCTCCAGTAAAGCTGGACTGGGGGCTTCTTTGCAGGGAAGTGCCTTTTTGTACCTAGCTCATGGTCATTCATGAAAGGCATATGGGTTCACGCCTCAGTCATACCTTCCTGGCTTGGTCTGCACTGCCTTCTACAACACCCTGCTTCTGGAGAGTCAAGTAATTCACCTCATTAATGCTGCAGGAGAAGATTTGTGGAACGAGGCAGACATTGACTGTGATGACGCAGCTGCCACTCCAGTCCCTTTCTACAGCATTACCGAATCGCAGAAAATGGGCTAGGAGCATCCAAAGAGGTCACTTTGCCTCCTTCTCCAAGGCATTCACCTCCACCCAAGTTGTACCTGAGAGGGCCACCCAGCCTGCTTTTAAAAATCTCCAAGGCTGAAGAGTTTCTGCAGAACTGCTAAGGAGGCTGCTTTCAAGTGCTTAACTACCCAAAGGTATGAAGCCTTTCCTAAAGTCTAGTATTAATCTATTTTGCTGCAATTTATGCTTATTCCTTCCTGTGCTTTTCAGCGTGGAGCTGGGGGACAGCTTGTTCTCCTTCCTGCAACAGCACACTACATTTTCCCCGAATTTTCTCTAGACTAAAAAGCCCCAGCTCTTCCAGTCCCTTCTTGGAAGTCAGGCTGTTGAGATCCCTGGTGTATCTCACTGGCCTCTCCGCAATCCTCTTGGGTGTCCTCTGCAAAGTGAGTAAGCAAACCTGCTGTTTCACCAGTCTGACCACTAATGAAAACACTGGTCAGTTTGGATAGAGAACAGACCTTGCAAAACCTATTGCTTCTGCTCAGCGTGTCCCAGGTAGTGCTGGTACCAGTGGGTTCCTGTCCACCTCTGTGCGATGTGTTTGGAGCATAAGGCAGAGACCAGAAGATGGAACGACACAACTGGTACACGACAGGGGCTTGGGCCTGCACAAACACCCCAGCCTGCTGGGTGGGATCACGCTTCCAAAGTCAGCTACTTTCAAACCAAACAAGACCCACAGAGGCGGGGAAATGAAAAAAAAAAAAAAGGAAAAGAGAAAGACAAGGGGGACAGAAACAGCCAGAGTTGGCTCCTTCCCTCTGGGATCTGCGTGGCCTTTCCAGCAGAACTGTGCTGGTACCGCTGCCCCTGATAATCTCAGATGCTTGGGTGGCTGCTGCTGAGCTGCAAAGGGCTCCAGCTCCCACCAGTGGGGTTGTTCCATTCCTTTATAAAGCACCAGAACCAAAGCGAGCCAGGACAGTGAGAAAACTCAGCTCGGATGCTCAGCTGCAGCTACAGGACAAAAAACCATCTCCTTTTACACACAAGTGCAAGTGCCTGGCAGGGCAGGTAGATGGCACTCCGAATAAACCGCTGTGTGGAGAGAGGCAGAGTTCAGGGAATACCGACCCCCCCACAGGTTATGGGACACTGGACTGAGCTGTGCAGCCACCTCACCTGCCTGCTGGGGGCTCTGGGTTGTGGCTGCTGGGGAAAGAGTCCCTGCATAGAGAGCAGGGCACTGGGACTGTCCCCAGCACAACCCCAGAGAGGCCACAACACGCACTGGGTGAACAGGTAGCAACGGCAACTTCATGCTTGTTACTTTAACTTCTTCAAATAGAGCCTTGAAAATCCATTTTTCCACAGAGACTTCCCGGACTAAGATGCTTTCCTAAGCTGGGAGAGCTCTCAGTTCTACTGGGACCCCGTGCTCCTCTGCTGCGGGCAGTGCTGTGAGCACGGGCTGGGCAGACAAGAGAAGTGAAACAGAAATTTGCACCTCTTGGGTCCTTCTGTGACAAAGGTCCTGAATTTCTCACCCGTCATTTCAGAAAAATATCAAGAAGCAGCAGCACACAGGGAGGCACATTGCCACCGTCACATCCAGGCTCTCCACAGAAACCAGCCTCTGCATCTCCACTTCTCCTCTCGTAGCACCAACTGCTCAGGGAGGCAACGCCGCAGCTTCCCAGATGAGCAGCGTTTCTGGTGCTACGGTTGTGCCTCCAAGCAGGAAGCTGTCAGAGCCACTCTGATCCTGCTCTGTGCCTCCACGGGCGTGCAAAACAAATGCCATTGTACCTCTTCCATCCCCCATCGGGTCCAGACACGTTATCCAAGCGCAGCCCCCAGGTCCCTTCTGGCCAGGTGGTGGCAGAGAGCAGACCCAAAACCCCACATCAACAAGGGAACTGATTTCATTATTCTAAAAACAAACAGCCAAAGGAAAGTTCAGGCTAGAATGGGCTCCTAGAGCAAAGAAAGGAAAATAGAGAGCGGGCAGTGGGGAATGCTTCATATTCCTAAAAGCCTTTTGTACGTTAACACATGGTGTCTGCTTCTCTCTAGTCACCTATTTATCACTCTCCTCTTTAGAGGGGGAAAAAAGTCCTGGCTGCCTTCCTAAGGCAGAGTTTTGTGGCCGGGGGGAGGGGGAGGGTGCTTTAAGCATGATGCAAACCATTTGGAGTGCACTGAGAGCACTGCCAACACAAGCTGCACTATTTAAACAAGTGAGGAAATGATCGTATATACAACATGCCAGCGAGCACACACACACCAGAGGAAGTCGAGAGGGGTTTTCATGACACAGAGCTGGATGTCAGCGGCTGAAAGGTCGATATTTTCCCTTAACACCCTTCTCAATGACTTAATCGTGTTCCGTTTGCACAGAAAACTTCCCAAGAATAAAAGTCTGGAGGAATCGAGGGGGGATGTTTGGCCTACTGCTGACCTTGTCCGAGGTCCTCTCCACGTAGCAGGGCTCCTGGGGGGCGACCAGCAGGGGAACGAAGCCCGAGAGCAGTCGATCCTCTTCCAGGCTAAGCAGGGCAAGGTCGTCATCTGGGTCCTTGTACAAG
>JAVSBS010017457.1:0-11464 GCA_033124195.1 Coracias cyanogaster | reverse complement strand
GGGGTGGGGCGGGGCCGGGGGGGGGGGGGGGGGGCGGCTGCGGGGTTGGACGGCGGTGCGCGGTCCCCCGGGGAGGGGGAACAGCCAAACCGAGGGGAAGAGGGGCTGGAGAGAGCCTCCGAGAGTCCCCCGGGGAGAGGGACTGGCGGGGACCCCCCCAGCTCCGGCTGCCGGTCCTCTAGGGAGAGGGGTCGGCGACCCCTCCCTCCTTCTCCGAGAGCTCCCGAGGGGAGGTGGGCTGGGAAAATACCCCCCCATGCCCCGGGGCGAGGGTCCGAGAGAGCCTCTGCTGGGGGTGCGGCGGGGAGACGGGCTGAGGAGACCCCCGGAGAGGGAGGGCCGAGGTGTCCCCGTGGAGAGAGATGGGCCGAGTTAGAGCCCACCCCCCCCAGCGGGGAACGCCAGGGGCGAGGGGCCGGGGAAAGCCTCCCGTGGGGAGGGGGGCAGACAGAGTCACCCCCGGTGGTCCCATGGGTAGGTGGGCAGAGGACACAGACCCCCACACCCACCCCCCCTCGGCGGAGAGGGGCCGTGGTAGCCCCTTGGGTGAGATGCACCGAGACAGACCCTTCCCTGGGGGTGCCAAGGAGCACGCTCCCCTCGGGCAGAGGGAGCGGAGCACCCCCTCAGAGGAGAGGGGCTGGGGGTCCTCCTGGGGAAACCCCCCGGGGTCCCTAAGGGAGGGGGGCTGGGAAACCCCCTCAGTGAGAGGCGGTGGGGCAGGGTCGGGGGAAGCGCTCGGAAGAGCCCCCCGGGGCTGTACGGGAGTGGGTCCGGGCAGAGGGCTGGGACGCCCCCGCCCCATCCGCCGGCGGGGCCCGAGGGAAGCAGCCCGGGAGCCGGGCGCTGCCCGAGCATCCCCCGGGGCCGGGGCCGGGGCCGGGGCCGGGGCCGGGCGGGCTCCTGCTGCCGTCGGGGCCGGGCCTCGCCCGGACACACGGACACACACCCCCAGCAGCATCCCTCTCCCCCTCCAGATCTGCCTTCCAGCACCGCCAAGATGCTGCTTTTGCTGCTGGGGATCATCGTGCTGCACGTCACCGTGCTGGTGCTCCTCTTCGTCTCCACCATCGTCAGCGTAAGTGCGGGCTCTCCTCCGGCTGCGGGCTGCGGCCAGGCGGGATCGCGGCGTGGCGAGGCCAGGAGGTCTCCTTTCCACCTGCCATCTAGCTTCCAGCCTGGCTTTTGCTAACAGTGGGGTTTGGGAGCGTTTTGCACCAAAAGCTCTTCCCAGGTTGGCGCTGTCAGGGGGACCTGGGGGGTCTCGGCTGTGCCGCAGCGGGGGCTCTGAGCATCCCCCCCTCCATAGGATGGAGGAAGGCGTTGTTGAAGCTCATCTCCTCATCATCCCCACGCTGGTTCCCATCAGGGAGCAGCTCCAGAGCCCCCCCTCCACCCGCCCGCAGGACCAGTACGGCCAGTCTGAGCAAAACCCCTTGAAACGGGGCTCCTCGGCACCAGCAGCTCTGCTGGCCAGCGCTGCTCATCTGGGGCCCTGAACTGGGCACAGCCTCTGGCTCCCAACCCAGATGGGAGATTCTTAAGCCCTCAGTTTTGCAAGCAGTGGGAAGATGGAGAATGGAGCTGGATGCTGCACGGAGGGTTCCCAGCATCGTTCTCGGTCTAGAGCCCAGTTAACACGTCATCGACTTAGGAAGAGGTTTGACTTGGTTTTAAGGCAGCAGTTTTGCGGAGCTGGTGAATTCCGGGCTTGCTTCACCAGCTCCTTCTTTCCCCTATTTCTTTTTTTTTTCCTTTTAAATTTTTTTTTTTTTTTTTTGGGGGGGGGCGTAGTAATAGTAGTAGAAGACGTTACAAAAATCTTCCGAGTCATTGGAAATCACATGGAAACATTCAAACAGCCCGGCCAGGCAGCGGGCGAGGCCGGTGGAGGGGAGGGAAGTGCACGTCCCCCGTGGGGCTTGGTCCACGTTTAAAGAGAATAAAGAGCTTCTGTTTTTCTGCGGTTGAGGTGAAAGCAGCTAAAAGCAAATATCAGTGATTTACGTTCCCAACCCTTTTCTAAAGCAAAGCGTGTGCTGGGCACAGGCGTGTTGGTTCGCACTGGGGGTGCTGGGTGCCCAAGCCTTGGCGGGGTTCGTGGCTGCCCCGGCCCCGCTCACATGGCTGCATCTCTTCGCAGCAATGGCTGGTGAACGGCGGGCACACGGCGGACCTCTGGCAGAACTGCACCTCCGGTAGCGTCTTCCACTGCCTGACGTCGTCCACAAACGGTGAGTGCTCCCTGCTGCCGCCCCTCGCTTTGATTCTCCTCCCCAGACTTAGGGAATCGAGGGAGGTTTGGCTTTGCAGGTCATTTGTGATGCCCTCTTGCTTTCCCCTGCACCCCCCGAAGTTGTTTCCTCCTACCCCTTCCCCTACTCTGTCCATAGCTGGATGGGCAGAGCTCCTCTGAGGTCCCTGTGTCCTGGTGGGGGGACACAGGGCTGGCCCAGCAGTGGGGGCATTGTTCCCCCCACACCCTGGCAGTCCCTGAGGTTGCGATGGGCTTAGCACGGGTACCAGACCCAACACCCATCGCTCTGCCCTGCTGTCCTCGAGCTGTGGGGCAGCTCCCAGCAGCACCACGACAGGGTGTTCAGCACCCTCAGCCGCAGCGGGGGTGACCGGCTCGAGCACTTTTTAGTGGTCTTCTGTTATTTCGATTACACTTGGATGTACAAATGTGGAGCAGCCCTCGGAGCTGGGTTTGCTGGGCAGCTGCTGCAGTCCTGGGAGTGAAGAGGCTGTTTTCAGCCCATCTCCCTCTTGCTCCCATTGTGAGAATGCTTTAAAGATGCTCGTGGTGCCCCGAGGACAGCCTGGACACCCTGTCCCCTGTCTCGAGAGCTGCCCTGCTTTTTCCAGCTGTGCCAGGCCGAGATTTTGGGCACACTCCTCGCCCTGTGGTTCGCTGCTGAGCATCGCATGTAGGACCCTTCTTCATCCTGCTGCTGAAACGGCCTCTGTGGCATCTGCGCATCTTGGGGGGAGCCGCCACCTCTGGACTAGGCTGGGGGAGAGCTGATGTCATGCTGGGTGACATCACCCAGCGAGCTGTTCGCTGAGGTCAGCAGGGGAGGAGCGCTTGCTAAGACACCGTGATGCAGAGTTTCTGATGGTACCCGGTGACACCAGTGACGCTCAGTATGTGCTCAGGCAAGCCCGTGCCTCCGTTTCCCCAGAAGACAGGGCTAACACCAGCAGTGCTGTGTCCAGCATTTGTTTCCAGTTAGCTCGGGTTTTTGCTTTCCCCTGGAAAAGAGCGTAATCCCCAGTGAAACCAGCTGTGAATCATACCGGTGTCACTGGGAGCACAGTCATTCTACGGCGGAAACACGGTCCTGGCGCAGCAGCAAAGCGATGCCACGTGGTCTTGGCAAGGCAGGAATGGTCGCTCTGGGAGCGTTGAATGCTTTCAAAGAGCCGTGTGGTGATGGGAGACTGGCAGAGGGTGTTGGAGATTCAGGCCACCCTAATCCCCAGCCTTCTGGGAGCAAAACGCTCGTGGTTGCCCTACGCAGGGAGGTGGATGGTGATGCTCAGTCTCCTCTTATCTTCCCCGGGTGTTTCCCTAATAGGCTCAACTCTGGTTTCGGTGGGAGCGAAGCCACCACCGCAGGTCTCTGCTGACGCCTGGTGGTGTCCAGGCCGGCCGGGAAGCTGCTGGATCCCATCCCAGCCGAGGAGCCTTCTGGAGCCATGGCCTTCATCAGCAGTTGGCTGGTGCTGGCTGGCTGCAGTGTAGACACGCTGCTTCGCGGCCATTCATGCGTGCTCCAAAACTGCTGACCTTGCACTGTGAAATAAAAGGCCGTGATTGCCCCCCCAGAGTCCCAGAGCCCAGGGCTGTAAAGCCTCCCCAGATATTTTGCTTTTCAAGCCTGCAGAGCTTTTTCAGGTTGTTTGCAGCTGTCAGTGTTGAGAGGGGCTTGTCCAGAATGCAGTTGGGATGGTTTCCTCTACATCTGACTGCCGTGATGGGTGTCTCAAGTCTGTGCTGTGCCAGGAGCTGCTCAAAGAGGGGCTGTCCTCTGGATCCTTTCCAGTGATGATTTTTTTTATCATTAAAGGGCCTATAGTCAAGATGACTGCTAAAAATGCCATCAAGCAGCTGAGTTTGGTTGATAAGGTGCCCCAGGGGCTGCTCTGAGCAGAGGTGTATTATACTCAAGTCTTACACAGTTGTCAGCCAGCTCTTATCTATATGAAGGGTGTGTGCTGGCATCAGGAGAAGGGGGTTTTGCTTGGGCAAAAGCTTCTGCCCCATCCACCCCGCAGCAGGGGTGTGGGACTAGCGATGCTGAGGACAGTCTTCATCTGGTGGGATCCTGGATGCAGGATCCAGAGCTCTCTGGTGCTGTAGGAACATGAAATCAAAAGGTATTTCCTAGGCTTATATAAGGCTTTTAAAAATCTATTTGTAAAAACAGAATAAAAATACCATCCAGCATCCTTGCACCCTCCCTCCCTGCTGCCCGTCTCTGAGCGCCTGGCTCCCCCCATCCCTGCGCTGCCAGGGGAGCTGCGGTCGGTCACTGTTCGGAGCGATACCGGGGACACGGGGTGAGGATGCTGTGGCAGAGCCACCTCCGAGGCTTGCGCTCGTCCCTCGCCTGGTCCTTGTTACGCTCCTCAAGCTCTCTTTGGGAGGAACGTGCTTACTTTCGAAAATACGAAAGCTCCTATACGAACTACCGCAAACCGTCTTCATTTAAATCTCTTTCAAAACGCAGGCTGTGCATGTTTTGCTGGGTTGTGGAAAGTCTTAAGAATTCGTTCCGCTGTGCCCGTGCCAAGGACGGTGCTTAACGGTTAATCGCAGGGTGCCAAGGTCTGCTCTGGGCTGGGAGCAAGAAATCCTCGTTCGGGAATTTTGGCAGAACCTGATCTTTACGTAGAGGCAGTTTTTCCGCTGGCCATCGCAGTGGCCGCTGTAGCGCAGTGATTTCTGCCTCCCTTTTCAGAAAGGAGTGGTACTTGGAAGACGTGGAATTAGGTGGGGCTGGGTCTGGCATTCAGCATGGATGGGGGGTTTGCTGTAGCACCAGAATGGTGGGTTTGTTGTGCTGAGGTGCTCCCCTTGGTCTTGGGGAGGGTGGCTGAGCCTCCCCTCGCCCGCTGGGCTGCTGCACAGGGACCCTTTTGTTTAGATGACCATTATGTGGGTGCCCAATGAGAAGCTGAGCTTGCTAAACCCAGGTGCCAGCAAGATTTCCTTGTGGTTAACACCAGGCTGGGTTTGGGGCTGTGCTCCCCACCTTATAGATTACCCCACAGGGGTGCAACAAGCAGCAAAACAACCCAAGGGTTGACCTCAGGACTGCAGGATGGTGGTTCTTCAGGACATCAGCAGACCTTGGGTTCAGGATGGAGCTGGAAGCTGAGCTCCTGCCTCCCATATTCTTCTTGGCACGGTTTAAACCCCTGCGTGTGCGAGGGCTGAGCTGTTCTGATGGGAGCGAGCGCAGGGCGGGAGGAGGAAATGCCGGCTCCAGGCCGATGCCCACTTCCTCGCCTTCCACAACCGCCTGCTCGTTGCTCTGATTTCTGCCTTTGCTTCTTAGATAATGACTTTTTTTTTTTTTTTTCCAAGAGGCCGAGAACTATGGAAAAAATGTTGCAATCTTTGCTTCGTTTGCGCTGTCAGACATTCCTGGAAAAGACTTATCTCAAGAATTCGGCTCTGAATCCCAGAACTGTGCGTCGGCAGGGCCGCGCGCCGGCCCCAGCTGTGCGATCCTGCTGCACACTCGGGGCACGCGCCCGCTCAAGTGCTCTTAAGTAGATTCCACCCCAAAATTCCAGACAACAATGTGTTGGGGTTTTTTTCCTCCAAAAATGGCCTTTTCTCTCCACAACTGAATTCTTTACACAGGCAAGATTTTTTTTTTTTTTTTCTGCTACTTTCTACTGCTCTCGATTTTGGTGGGAATGGTGAGCGTGGAGAAGCAGGGGGGACCTGCGTGGAGATCCCTACATCCTTCTGAAATACCAGGAGACGTTTATCCTTGTGTCTTCTTACCATTTCTCCTGTCGCTGCTCTGTGGCTTTTGCACAACTGGCTTGTTTGCAGGCAGGCAGGTGTTTCTTGGCATTTTTAAAGGGAAAAGAAAACCCCAAACCTTGGGAAATGCACAGGCTGCCAATCCACATGATTACTAAGTGCCGTGAACTGTGTGACACTGACAATTTGCTGATGTGACGGCCACAAGTAAAGCCCCGGTGGGATGATCAGAGCAGAGATCTGCCCTGGACCACCCAGGTAGGCAGGGATGGACCTCCCATGGATGAGGCAGGCACCAAGTATTGCCCTGCTCTTCTGCACACCGATCTTCCAGAGCCCTTTTGCTCTGACAGACCCACTTCAAGCACTGCTGGTGCTTGAAATGCACTTTCTTTGTGCTGGAGGAGGCAGGAAAAATCTTCATCCCCGACACAAGGCAGGGCCATCCATGTGCTGGCCCATCAGCTGTTCCCAGGAGGAAACGCACTGCTGCTTCTGCACTTCAAAATGTGTAACTGAAACATCCGAACCCATTGCTTTTGCTCCATCAGCCACCCCAGAGTGGCTTTGCTGCCCTTATTCCTCCAAACTCTTTCTTCCAGCAATGCTGGACTTGCATGATACAGAAAAGGTCTGGAGAGATGGAGGTGCCATTTAACTTGCTGTAATCCTTTCCTTGTGGCGGCAAATGATGTTGCAAGGCTGCACTTAAGCCTTGCACTGAGGGAAATTACTTCTCAATGTCTAATTTCATCATGGATAGTGAGTATAAAATACCTGAACAAAAAGACCTGGAGGCAAACTTGTCCTTGCTCGCTACAAGGGGGTTGAACTAGACGATCTTTAAAGTCCCTTCCAACCCCAAACCTTCCACGATTCCATGCTCACTGGAAGAATGGAGACTGCACCAACTGGATCAAGACTTGGAGAACTTGCCACTGCTGAGGGGACACTTCCTAGAGCAGGAGGTTGAGATGGAGGCAATAGACCAGTCACCCTCACTAATTAGAAAGATTTCAGGATTCAAAAATTTAAAACGTGGTGTCAGCTTTTTATTGAATGCTGACGCTGTGAGTCTGAGGGCACAGCGCTGCCCCTGCCTTTTGTTTTATTTCTGCTGGGCAGCTGCAAAGTAGCAAGAAATTACCCATATTTAAGGATACCGAGTCTCTTCTAACAAAGCCAGGCCCTAAATAACATTTAGCTCATTTGTGTGGTAGCATGTAGCCTTTTTACGTCACATTCTGGCCATCAGCTGGTCCCATTCAGCTTATGGACAACACATGCGATATCTCCTGGTCCTCCAGGGTCTTTGCAGTGTGCAGTGCACCCAATTTGTCATTAATGATGACCTCGGTGTAACTCGGGCAGGGTCAAACCCCTCTCTGCCAGCTTGTGGGTGTCTGTAGCTTGCCCCTCAGTTGTTTAAATAATCCATGGGGTATTCCAGGAGAATAATTTGTATTTTGGATCTGTTTTGGCCGTAACCATGTTGCCTGTGATACGAAAGGGATTTCCTCTGCTTAAAACCAGGTTTTTGTTGTTGCTTGTTCTTCTTCCAGAGAGCACCTGAGCAGAGGCAGGGAGCCAGTGCTGTCTCCTGCTCGCGCTGCTCCAGAGCTCTTTGGCTCCCCTGTTTCTGGATAAAGGGGGTCTGTCAACCTTCCCTGCTGGGTGGGTGGCTTTGGCCCATGGGAGAGGAGCAAAAGGGAGGAAGAAGGCAAACCTGTGGGCAAACTATGACTGCAAAACCAGAAGAACAGGTTGGGGAGTCCACTGTAGAGTGGAGCACTGGAAAACCCTAAATCCAACATTTTTTTGGCCTTGATGAGCCTCTTGGGTGTCCCTGTGGCCAGAGGCTGAGTGTACCCCTGTGACATGCCTGCGGGTCAGGGCACCACTGCTCCCCATCCCTGCTCCTGGTGCCTGGACTTGAAGTCAGTGGGAGTTGGTACCTAGGTCCTTTGGAGGACCTGAACCTGAAATGATGTATCTACCACCTCAGCTTGCTCTCACACAAGCCATACAAGGAGGTCACCACGCCGAGCGTCTTGGAGAGGAGCTGGCTTGGGCATTGTGGAGCTGTTGGAAGGTGTTTTTTTATGGTGTCAGCAGGTTTTTGCTGCCTCAGCTGCACTGGCAGCTGCCTCTGTGGGATGTGAGCTTTGATGGAACATCTGAATGTGGCAGCTCTGGAGAGCTACGGGCATCCTGGCCTCAGGGACTTTCTGGATGGAGCTTCAAGGAGAAGGCAAAAGGGAGGACAGCTGAAAGGAAAAGAGGACAAGCGAAGAAAAGAGGGGTTTGAGAGTTTCATCTCCTTCTGAAGGGAGCTACGGAAGAGGACCAGGAATACTTGGGCAGGAATTGCAGCACTGTGTTCTTTCACCATCCCCCACAGCTCCGCTGTTTCCCACCTGCTCATCTCCTGGCCCTTACAAATAACTGGGGAGCTCTTTAAAATCCTCTTTTTCTGGTGGGATTTCCAGGAATACCTTGATCCAGCACCCTGCAGTCCTCTCCAAGGAGTGAACATAGAAGAATAGGAAAGGAGCAACTGTTGGGTGAAAAACCTGCTTTTCCTAGCTTGATCTTCCAGCAGCCCAGCTGGAGGTTTGACCTCATGCTGGTGGGAGGTCAGGGACCAAAGCAAAGAAAGTTGCAACATCATGGAGCTCTTTTTTCCCTAGAGGTGCTTAGTGGCTTTGCTGCTCAGGAACAGCACTGCAGGTAGCTGAGCTTTTTTGCCTTTCTGGGTTGCTACAGTGAGTTCCCAAGGGGCAGTGGTCTGAAGGTCAGCCCCAGAAGAATGATGGAATTGAGCTAATATTTCTGCACTCGCAGTTCACCTTTTTTTCTGACCCTCTTAAGAGGTGTTTGAATATCGAAGTTTAAAACCACTGCGATATGACTTGTCCACTTCAGAGGGGAGGATGCAAGTTGGGCTCAGGTCTTGATCAGACCTTAAAGCTCAAGAGTCTGCTTTGGAAAAACTCTGCTCAGAAAACCCTTCTTTTCCTGGGCTGGTGCCTCTGTACCAGTAGACAAACGTGCTGCTCCTGATCCTGCTGATACTTAGTCTGCAGCACTGAAGGAGCAGGTTTTACCATGCAGATATGGTCATGATTTTCCCCTCCCTCTAGTTTCGTATATGTTGTATGCTCTGGTTACCTCCTTAGCGGATGTTTCCTTCTCCAGAAGTGGTTGATTTGGGGGATACAGTGCATACACAGTTTTGCCGTCCGTGCAGGCTGTTACCATCTGCTGCACACGGGTGTTTTTAATGCCTAGCACCAATTCAGTGACGTCTTACAGTGATTGTTACAGGTCAGACAAGTTTCTTTGCAGTTTGCCTTTCTAATTTTGCCTTGATTATTCTTTCTCCTTGGCTGGCTCCAAAGAGGATAAGGTGTCTATGAGAGAGCACTGAGTTAAACCCTGAGGAGCTAACGCCCATCCTTTAAGGTCCTCTGCTCCTGGCCAAGGGCATGTTTCTGCCATCCCCATCGGTCCTGCTCAGCTGCACCCCTTGTCTGGGTATAAAACCTCCTTGGAAGCTGGGCTGGGGCTTTTCTGGAAGGGGTTGGGTTAGCTTCTGTATTTCTGGGGGGTTCAGCTGCAATCTCTGCCCTAAGTTTCAATTTCTGCTCTGGGTTTCTTTCTTTCCCATTAGATTTTAGGGCAGCGAAATGTAGTCTTCAGCATCCCAGCGGTGAAGTCTCTTCCCTGCTGTTCTACGTGGAGGTGTGAGCACGTCAGGGCTTGAAGACCTTAGGGAAACATTCAAATTTGTTCCATCAAAACTTCTTCTTTCTTTCTGACTGCCTGAAAGGCTCTAAAAACGCTCCCAGCGGGTCCTCTCCGGAAGCGGCGTGTAGGGTGTTATCTGTCCTTGCCACTCTGTTTCCTTTTCTTCCTCCCCCCGAAGAACAAAGATATAAACACAGAGCTGCAGAGACACAGGAGAAAAATGGAATAACCGCCTCACTGCCCAGGGGAAACCACAAATAACAGCCTGGGAGTAAAGAGCAGTGACAGCCCCGCAGCCCAGCTCCTGGGGGCCAGACCTCCCTGCAGGAAACTCGCTCTGTTTGTAAAAGCCTATAGGTAGGACACGGCAGGAACAGCCAAGGAGTTAAAAGCATAGTGGGTGTGAGGAGATGCAATCCCATCTGCAGTTGTAGGGGTGTTTTCAGATGAATTAAAGGCAACTAGCTGTCCTCATATGGCTGAAATCTGTGGGCAGCTGGGCTTGGACTGGGTGGGAGGGTAGCAGCTTGGACTGGTGGGTCTGAGGCACAAGCTGGGGATCCTGCCCCTGGTTTTGACAAAGGAGGCCAATGGCAGCCAGCGAAGGGCTGGACGTGAGCAGGTCCAGAGCTCTGGTCTGTGGAATCATCTTGATTTCATACGACTGGTGCTCTCTGGCTGCAGCCCGGCAGCGCGGCCGGCTGCCCAAACCCCTCCGGTCACGGGGGGCTTTCTCCCATCTCTCAGTGCCTGCCTTTATGTTCCTCTGACACGGCTCTTTATTACAATGGGATTTTGCAAAGCTCGTATAAATCATTCGCATTCAGAACCAAAAAAGAGGCATGGGGAGGCGGATGCAATTAAAAGGGCAGCTCAGCTCAGCTTTCCGTCTAGACAGCCTTCTCCTAAAATAACCGGCAGTTGGAGCATCCACCTCCAAGCAGAAAGGACTCCTCTCTGGGCTGGATCCCACAGCCTTTGAAATCACAAAAGACTTGGCTTCCTGGGCCAGAGTGCAGGCTTTGGGGCTGGGCAGGCTTTGGCTCAGCCAGAGCATGGACCTGGACGTGGCTTTAGGGCTTGGAAAGAGGTGAGATGAGAGCTCCAGACCTGGGATAGGAGCCCTTTCTGTGCTGAAGCTTGGAAGGAGAGAATTGGGTGGAGAGGAACTTAATGAAGTTCAACAAGGTCAAGTGTAGTGTCCTGTCCCTAAGGAGGAATTACCCTCTGCACAGGTGAGGGGTTGACCTGCTGGAAAGCAACTCTGCTGAGAAGGACCTGGGAGTTCACTATGAGCCAGCAATGGGCCCTCAGAACCAAGAAGGCCAATGATCTCCTGGGGTGCATTAAGAAGAGTGTGACCATCAGGTCAAGGGAGGTTCTCCTGCCCCTCTACTCCACCCTGGTGACACCACTGATGGAGTATTGTGTCCAGTTCTGGGCTCCCCAGTTCAAGAGAGACAAGGAACCACTGGAGAGAGTCCAGTGAAGGCTCTGAAGATGCTGAGGGGACTGGAGGATCTCTGTGCATGCTATAGAAGAACCAACACTTAATGTATTAGTCCCATCATCCCACTCTCTATTGAGCGTGAGGCCAACATCAATTGCTTATCAATAGCTAAAGGGCAGAGGTCAAGAGGATGGGGCCAGACTCTTGTCAGTGGTGCCCAGTGACAGGACAAGGGGCAACGGGCACAAACTGGAACC
>JAVSBS010017456.1:1693-45152 GCA_033124195.1 Coracias cyanogaster | reverse complement strand
TTTCTGGGAGGCAGAGACAGGTCCTGTGGCTGCTGCAGGGGTGTCTGAGGGCTCTGCAGGAAGCTGTGGATGTGGTGTATGGGCCTGTGGTGCCTTGGGGAGCAGCCACAAGTTGCTTTTGGGTATGCACCCAGGGCTGGTCCTTTCCTGCCTCCTTTGCTGAAGTTACAGTGATGTTCCTCACCACGCTACACCCCACGGTGTGCTCATTTGTGCTGGTTGCCACAGCCTACAATGTTGCTGGTGCTGGCCAAGCACAGGGGATGCAGGTCCCTGTCCCCTTGTCCCTGCAGCATCCCTTTGGCATGTGGTAGTGGAGTGGGTTTTGCACAGGGCAAGCTCAGCCTGCGGCCAGAAGGATGCTCCTTGGGCAGCGATGGCCACCACATGCCTGCGCTGCCCTAATGAGCTATAATTTGGTGCTCAGGGCTCTTCAGTCATGGCAAAACGTCCCCTGTGAGTGTGCCATGAGCATGGCAGGGCAGAAGATGTGGGCAGAAGTGCTCAAGGATGTTTGGAAAGCCTTTGCCTGGGAGAGGCAGCTCCATCCCCAGCAGAGAGGGCTCCAGCTGGGGTGGGCAGCAGGGAGGCACGGGCAGAGAGAGGCACGCAGACTGGCAGGATCAGAAACTGTTCTCTTGATGAATATTCTTCCGTTTTATCCCATTGTCCTGGACTGTCAGTAGGCATCAGGAGATGGAGCACGCTCTGGCAACCTATAATGAAAAAAGAAAGAGCCATCCACTTCACAGCGTTGGCTGTGGCACCTCCTGCCCTACTGCTTGTGCACAATGCCGTGGTCACAAAGCTGTGGTGACAGCTTTGTATTGAATGGCCGTGTTTAGCTTAATTAAACTCCTGAATTCTGGCCAGTCCCCTAACTAAGAAAAGGCCAGGGGATGCTATTAATTAGTGAGCAAAGACCAGGAGATGAATTATCAAAATAATTAATGATAATTAGCTATTCAAAAGACTTGTGAGGCTGGAAAAGTAAAAATAGAAATGAAATTATCTGCTCTGATGTTGAGCTTTTTTACTTCAATAAATTATTGGACTATTGTGAGACTGATGATGTCCAGATCAATCCTTCTTAGTGTCACTGCTGAGACACAGGTAGGCCCTTTAAAACAGACATCCCAAATGCATAAGGAGGGTGTTTACCTGTAGGTGCTCCAGGTAATTTGGAGTCCAGCTGGTCCATGGCATGTTCCTGTGCAGCTCCATCACAGTGCCCTCCTCCCTTGAGTGTCAGGGCCCCTGAAAGCACCCTACCAGGAGAAATACTGGAAGCACCCTACCAGAAGAAATACAAGTGTTCAAAGTGCATCTCTGCTTGTGCAACCAGCGAGGGGTCGGACACCCACGCAGGGTTTCAAACCTGCTAAACATTTTATGTGCTACAAGCTCAAGCTGAAACACATGCAGCCAAGTCAGCAGGTGGGAGAGAGCAAATAAATAATCACAGAAAAATCTAGCAGGTCTTTTTCTATCGGTCGAGTGCTGAAAAAGGCATCTGATTTTTCTGAGGTTAATCTTCTGTGAGGTATTTGGGTGACACAGCAGCTGCTTCAGAGTACTCCGAGGAGAGAAGACCACAGAAAAAGGGTCAGCAGAAGCCTTCTGTGGAATGACAACGTGCAGATTTTGCATGGGGCTGTGGCACAGTTGCAGAGATGTGAATGAGCAGATAGCCAGTCTGGTCATAAACAATTCTTCCTTCTCTGTTCCAGCCAGACCTTCTAACAGTTCATTCCTTCATCAAACTTTTGCAATAACATCAGCCAGGTAAGGACTTTTCAGGAGCAAAAATGCAGTGTTTCTGTTTCAGCCTGTTTATGTTTTTTTTTCTAGCATGATATTGAAATATACAGCCTCCACGTGGACTGCAAGGTCACCTCACGATTTGCTCACACTGTCATCACCAGCAAAATTTCCAACCGAGCTAATGAGTCCAGAGAGGTGGCCTTTGAAGTGGAATTGCCCAAGACAGCCTTCATCACCAACTTCTCCATGTAGGACCAGTCCTCATCTTTCTTTGGTGTAAAGGAAGCAGCTTTGGGGGCTGGGGTGGGGTTCATCTTTCTTCTCAGGGGATGCTGAGCAAAAAAAGCATAAAGAGCTGAGTGCTGGAGGGTTCTGCACAAAATGCTCTGTGGTGCAAAGTAGTAGGCAGCCAAATAGAAAGAAGGTGCCCAAGGCCAGGGCGAGGCTGCTTGCTGCACAGGGTGGGTGACAAACTTGCTTGGTAGTGGTGTTTCTCCTGCTCCAACCTGCCCAAGACCCTGCAAGGAGGGTGACTGTGTTGTGGTGGTGGCACCTGGCCACGTTGCTTGCTCATCTCCCAAGGGCCACAAAGTGCAGCGTTCCTCTTGTTTCTTTCCCCAGTGCTTTTCTCCTAATATTAATTAATTTTTATGGAAACCAAACAGGTCCATTGATGGTAAAGTATACCCAGGAATAATAAAAGAGAAAGCTTCTGCTCAGAAGGAATATGACACTGCGGTCTCGCACGGACAGAGCGCCGGCCTAGTCAAGTATGTTGCTATCCTGAGTAAGGCTGCTCCATGCTCCGTGCTCTTTCTTGGCTTCTTGTTTGGCTGGGGGCAGGTTAAACCCTGGAACCGATTACCTCTCAGCAGGGATAAATGTGCAAAGCAGCCTTAGGTTCTTGTTGGAAGGGACAGCATGTGTATATATCTATATATTCACATTATATATATAATTTATACCAGCTCTTGCAATGGGTTTCAGTGGGAGGTCTCACTGTTTAGTGTTGCCCTGGGACTTGCTGTCACACAGGAGCATCTTGCTGGGCAGGGATGACGCTCAGCCATTGAGTCTGCTTCCCCGCAAGTACAGAGGACCATGGTGCTTGAGCAGATTCACACTTTTGGGGGATATTTAGTGTGTGCTTCCCATGTATTCTGTCCCAGTTCTGCTTGATCCCAGGCTGAGGCATGCAGAGGTTTCTGCTCCATTTCTCAGGTTGCATGTGCAGCACTCACAACACACCAATGTAACATGTGTGATGTATATAACGCTGCTTGTAATGTAACCAAGTTTTTTCTATGGTAACTAAGATTTACTGGTATTTTTTATTATTATTATTCCATGAGGCCCCTTGGCAATTATTTAGCACACTTTATAAACTTTGGCCACCACAGGCAAACCTTCCCAGCAGGAGGTAAATCTCTATTCTCCCCTCAACCCTAGAATCACAGACAGAAAACTGGAGCAGTTTCACGTGTCCGTCAGTATTGCAGCTGCCAGCAAAGTCACTTTTGAGCTGACATACGAGGAGCTGCTGAAGCGGCAGCTGGGGAAATTTGAGTTGCTGATCAAGGTCCGACCAAAGCAGCTTGTTAAGCACTTCCAGGTGAGCTGCCCTTGCAAGGGGCGGGCAGGAAACAGTGGGGTGGTTTTTGGGCATGGCCGTGTTCCCCCTGAGATGCTGATGCTGACTTCTTCTCCACTGCCAGATTGATGTGCACATCTTTGAGCCCCAGGGCATACGCTTCCTGGAGACGGACAGCACGTTCATGACAAACGAGTTAACCAAGGCGCTCACAAAAGTGCAGGGTGAAACCAAGGTAAAGCACCAGCTGTCAGACGTTACTGCCCGGGGCAGCTTTAAGTTATGTTGCTTTAGATCGTTTCTTCCGATTGCTTTGCAGGCTCATATTTTATTTAAGCCAACGGTAGATCAACAGAAGATAAATCCTGAACTCGATGAAACCCTTCTCAACGGTGATTTTGTTGTGCATTATGATGTTAAGAGAGGTGCTACAGCAGGTGACATACAGGTAAAAAAGAAATAGCAATTAAAATGCTTTCAGATCATAGATAGGTCCGAATGTGAAGTGCAATCAGCAAAATGGCAACATTTACTTTGAAACATCAAGGGTGACAGGAAAAGCTATTTCCGTTATTCCAGGGTCAGCAGAAACTGATGGCCAAGTTCAGTAAATCCCCAGAGACATCAGACACATTGCAAGAATGGATCCTCCATGAAAAAATTTAATCTTTCAGATTTTGTTTCAATACCAAATCTATATTGCCACCTTATAGATGTCTCTTTACATTCTTTTTTGTTACTAATTTGGCAGATCTAAGGTGTATTTGTGGCTTCTTGTATTAGAGGAATGCATATCTGAGGGAATAAAGTACATTATTTTCCATACCATTTAACTAATGAAGTATACATGGATGTGCTAAAGGATGGCAGTCACAGTCAGCGAGCAGAGAGAGGCTCAGAGGTGATAATAAAGAGGTAATATAATATACAGTGATAATACAGATATATCATACATAGAGCACTGAGGTGTATATATATATATAATTTTTGCTCTACAGATGGTCTCAATTCCAGCTAGGAAATACATTTTAATTCTTTGATCTGGGCTTATCTAGAAAAGCAGAATGCTCAGCATGCACGCCCTTTCTTGCTATGCCAGGACATTAAGGTGTAATATTTATTTATTGAGATGTAATTTTATACATTCTCACATTCTGTGTTTCAGATTGTCAATGGGTATTTTGTGCATTACTTTGCTCCTCGTGAAATGCCGGTGTTTCCCAAAAATGTCATCTTCGTTATAGATCAAAGTGGCTCCATGGCAGGCAGGAAAATTGAACAGGTAACTTACCTCACGAGGTGAATTTCACTTTTGAAACACGTGCTGGTTTTGTGCACAGCAAAATTTTCAGATGTATAGAGGTGCTTGAAAATACATATGCACAGATTTAAGCTATTAAAGAGCAACGCTTTTCTGATGCTGATTTCTCTGGGTATCGAACATCAAGGCAAAGAGCACTTTTTCTGTCTCTGTCTTTGCACGATAGTTTCCTTCTAATTTTTTTCTATAATGAAGTTTAAAGAATTACTTTGTCTTTTTTACCTTTATTGATAACTCTGTATGTAACTTTGTTAGAGACCAGACAAGCCCACTACAGCCCTCATGGGTGGTTTTTTTTGTCTGAGAGTGAATTGACCGTTTCTGATGGTCTCAACTTGAAAAATACCATTAGGACTAAATAAGGGCATTGGGCAGCATTTTGTACAGTGCTGTAGAGAGGCTCCTTATTACCCTGCAATTCCACTCCCCGTTCTGGCAGAGAAGTAGAAAAATTCAGATTGTTTTCTCCTTGGAACAGACGAGAGATGCTCTGTTGAAGATTTTGCAAGACCTCCGTCCAGAAGACCATTTCAGCTTTATCACCTTTAACAGCAAAGTGGTGGAGTGGAAGAGCTCTTTGCTGCGAGCCACTGCGGAGAACGTGGCAAGTGCTGCAGAATTCGTGCAAACTCTTTCTGCTGGTGGAGGTACAAGGCACCACCTATATGCTTGTAACTACAAACATGCACCCAACATAATATGCTGCTTAGACAATAATTATCTTTTTTTTATTAGTCATATACTGCCATAGAACTACCACCAGTGCTCACAAAACCAGTAAGTTTTCAATGCTTACAAGTGATGAGCGGGATAGAAAGGCTGGTTGTGGGAGTGGACGGATGGGTGACTACATGACCATATGGATATATAGAGAGATAGTTACATCACATCTATGAACCATACAAGCCACAAAGGTTTTTTTGTGACAGAGATTGCTGGAAGGTTTCCTGATAGTATGGGGTTTTTTCTACAGAAAAATGGCAATTCGTTCAACATTTGACAGCAATTTGCTGACTTATTTATTTTTTAATATCAAGCATCCTCTTGTAAAATAAAATCTATCGAAAGTTATACTCCCGTGTAAGCGACTCTACAGAAACAAAATAGTCCAAATAGGCATGAAGCATTTCAATAGCTCCATCACTCTGTGTGTTTTGTTTTATTATTTAGTTATAAGCACATCTAAAAGGCTCTATCTCCTGCTAAAGCTGTGTATTAACAAAGGTTTTCTTATCCCAGGCGCTAACACCGATAAAGCACATCCGTGCCCAGCTCTTTTCTTTGACTTCTCAGATAAGGCTAGGAGACATTTCTTAAGTGTAGGTTAGCAGATCCCAGTGTGTTTATTTAAACGCTTTTTAATGGCTCTAGACATGTTTGTATTTCCCATGACATATGTGTGGAAAATGGTCCCAAAAGAGTACTCCAGCGGTGCCACTGCAATATAATACACCGTAATTAAGCCCAGTAGGCTAAACCCCTAAATCCTCATCTCTCTGAAGGATTAGTTCCTGCAGCAAACTTTAAACAACTCTGCAGGGCCTCTGCGGATGAAGCGCACCGATTTCCTCAGATGATTATGAGGTGAGTGATGCCTGCTTTCTCGTTACAGGCACAGACATCAATCGTGCCCTGCTGACTGCTGCGAGCGTGCTTGGGAAAACCGAAATGCTGCCAGAACGAAGCGTCTCCATGATTATTCTGCTGACAGATGGCCAGCCCACTTCTGGTGAGTGAATACTTGCCCCAGTCCTCTCCTGATTTTTTTTTTTTTTTTTATCCTTTACACTTGCATCCTAGATATTGATAGACATAGCCTGTGTTTGAGGAGAGCTTTGGCACAAGCAGGCTGGGCTAGAGCTGGACCTATGTCAGAGAGGATGGTGATGAGAGGGCTCTGGCAAGGGCTGAAGGAAGCGATAGCAGAGCCTGCCTGACCATGACTAGATGTCCTTTAGCTGGGAACCGTTTTGCTAAATACCGTTGGCTACTCAGTTTATAAACCCGAGGGAACTGTTGGAGATACTCCAGGCACAGCTGAAACATGAAAGTAAAACACTTGAAAAAGAGCTGAAGTGTGGACGTTTTGCATCTATTGTGTCTGGTCCCATTTGAGAGATATTGCTTATATTCCTCCACCCTCCTTGCCTCAAACTTGAGGTATTTTCAAGGTGCCTTGTGTTTTGTATTCTTTTCTATTTCTAGCTCTTAACTGGTGATCAGCTGTGACAGCATAAACAAGAGGCTTGAGGGAGAAATACCGGGTTAAATAAGCAGTGTCTCCCAACGCGATGACACAAATGTCACTTGTTCTGAAAGGGACTTTGCCTAGGTTTTGTGTGGCACCAGCATCAACCTGAGGCCAGCAATATTAATTCAGCTGTAAGCCCTCTAATAAGGCCAGTCTGCCCTTCAGATTGTGCAAGCTCTACTGCTTTGGGGTCGGTTTATTAATTTGGGTTTTTTAAAATAAATTCAGCGTAGGGCGCTGCCTGCTCAGCACAGCCACAGTGAGTCTCAGACATCCGCAGGCTGGCTGGGGAGGAGTGCCAGGAGAATACACACAACGTGAGTGCAGACACTGCCTTCCTTGTCAAAGCAGGCTGGAAGGGAAAAATCTGAGCTGCTCCCATGATATTGCTACAGGCAGTAACAGTTCCTGCCTGGAAATGCTGATAGAGGAGCTCTCCATACAGGGCCACGAGCAGCTCTTCAAATGGGGTAAGATGATGGTGTGAAAATTTTCCCTTAGTCACGCAGAGGGGCCAAGAGAGAAGCAGAGCTGAGTTAATTTGCTGTTTGACTGAATTACAGCATTAACCGATCCATTCTTCTCTGAATTCACACGCAGAATTTTTATGGATGGTACTTGTCTTCCCAAGGCTTGATCAAGTGTTTCTATCCCTTGTGCTGTTAACTTGTAGCACGTGTCCCTTTTGTCTTGAAACTCTCCTCTGGCAACCTTGTCAAACATTTTGCACTTAGCCATGACAACAGGAGTAGAAGTTAGTAGAAGTCATTAAGGGGGAGAATCAGGTTCTAGAATAGCACATACAGAGTGGTGTTTTTGTCTCCAATTCAATTAGTGGAATTCTGTCCATATATTTTTAATATTTCATTCTGAATTACATTTCAAAGACTTTAGGCAGAATTTCCATTAAACGCACTGCTGTCTTTTTGTACTTTAAAAACAAAAAAAGGTATGTTTTTGTTTCAATTACAGGTGAGAGTAACGTGGAAGTAATTCAAGAAAACATTCAGAAAGCAGTTGATGGAAAATATGCTCTTTTTTGCCTCGGCTTCGGGTTTGATGTCAGTTATAAGTTCCTGGAGAAAATGGCCCTAAGCAATGGGGGAATAGCACGTCGTATATATGAAAACGCTGATGCAGCCTTGCAGCTCCAGGTCAGGACTGAGGAATAAAAAGCCTTCTATCAGCTACAGCTTATATCTAGTTTTCTAGCAAAGCCACAGATTTTCTGTGATGAAGAGCTGAGTTTGGGTTTATCTGTTAATTTGGGGGTATCTGAGGGTTTGTACCCTAACCATGACTCAAAGTTGAAGTCCTCCTCAAATCAGCTGTTTGGACAAACCTGGAAACTCACACTTTTCTGGACCTCTGCAAACAGACAAATTGTCCAGGGGAAGTGATGGTGGAAAAAACCGTTCTTGGGTCCGATTTCAATCCGCTTGAAGTACCCACCTTTGAAAGCTGTTTGTTATGGTATCCCTAAAATTCAGCAGGTAGTTTGAAGCGCCTACAGCCAAACTGGCTCTGCAGTACCACCAGCCTAGGGCTTTCCTGTCCATCTGGAGAGGGGTTATTATTTATGAGACATTCTTTTTTTGGGCAGAAGCCACTTATACTTGTTTTGGCTGGATGTACAGAGCGCAGATTCGCTTAATGCCAGCCCCAGTCCAGAAAGAGAAAGGTTAATCCTCAGGATTAGTCAAGTTTAAAAAATCAGATGTGAGAACTGGTTAAAGCAAAACACCTGACTGGGTGGGATGGTGATAATGTGGATGCTGCTTGGGTACCTGAATTCCCATGGGACATATAGTCTACCTGGCATCACCAGCCTGGCTAGAGAAGGTGTGCTGAACCTTGGGAAGAAACTTTTTATTTTTTTCTGGGTTTGCAGCAGTCTGAAGAAAAATCTTTGCTTGGTCTCTGTAGCCCATCTTGTTTTTAAGGGGGTTTTAACATTTAACATATTGCTTTGTATATATTTGCAGTCATTTGTGTGCTCTCTCTTTCTCTCTCTCTCTGCTTCTCCTTAGGGCTTTTATCAAGAGGTGGCTACCCCAATATTAATGAAAATTGAAATGCAGTACCCAGAAAATGCCATTGAGGGATTAACCAAGAACAATTTCAAGCTGTTTTTTGAAGGATCTGAAATTATAGTATCTGGAAAAATTAGTGATGATCTTGATCTTTTGCCAGTAGAAATTAAAGCTCAATCAGTAAGTGTTTTAGTTTACTAACTGTGGAAAAACTTACCTCCCTTCTGTCTTTCATGAAATAAGAGACATCAAGAAGTCTTTGAGTGCACTATTATGTTCTCTACATTTGGGCATTCAGCTGTTTTCCCATTTGAGGAAAATACTTGAGAATCCCAACAGTTTTCCCCTCCTGAATTTGTTACAAAAGAAAAACCTTGAAGTATATCCATAAAAAAGAAAACAGCAATTCTAATCCTTGCAAATCTGTAGTATTTTGGCCCTTCAAGCATTTTTAGGAAACTGGTTTGTATTTTTACAAGGAAGAAGGAAATTGGCATTGTTAATCTCAAAAATGCTGAACTAGAACAACTTCATTACCTTCTTTTTTCAACATTGTTTCAAGTCCAGAAATATATATCCAAACCACATGCTTCTTTGGTAGTTTGCAGTTGCATTTTTCCAACGGGAAAGCACAACATTGAAGGACAGAAAAAGGGCACTTTGGTATTGAAAGATGTTCTTTGAAGTCTAATAATGTGACTACCAAGTCTGGAACTGTTCTGTTGATAGTCAGTTTTCTTCCACTTCAGCACACTAGTAACTTGACTCTTAAAGAAGAAGCAAATGTCAAAGAGAAGGAGGAAGTATTTCAAAATCAAAGTTACATCTTTGGAAATTTCATAGAGAGACTGTGGGCTTACTTAACCATTCAACAGCTTCTGGAGAAATCGTAAGCTATTTTAAAATAATGTTTCCTATTACAAATTCCTAACTTCTTTATAAAAAGGCCCTTATTCACAAATTATACGACTGGAAAACACAGAGAGACAAGTATTTCTGCAGATAGCATTAAAAACTTAGTATGTTTGCAGAATACTACGTTATTGCAAGAGGAAACTGAGGTGCCTTTCAATTTCTGATGGCATATATATATATGCCTACACATTTTTGAAAACATAATATAAAATATTCTTCGTGACATTACTATGAAATAGTTTTTATTTGCATGATTGAGTTGAGTTGTTGTTAACACATCCAGAAATATTTTCTGTAGATAAGTGAATTGCGATAGCTAGTAAAGAGAATAATATGTCCATAAGACATTTCATAGATCATGCATCTATTATTTTTATGTATTTGAACCATACATAGGCTCCAATGTTGCAAACAATTAAGCATCTTCTTAATTTCAAGCACATGAACAGCTGAGTTATCCCAATAAGACTATTCACCCTTCAATATTAAAAAAATATCTTACACCGCTACAGAGTTGCCTAGATTGGAAAAGACCTTTAAGATCACAGAATCTGTTAAGACTCAGCTAATACAAAAAAATTACTACTTGCTCCTAGTCTCTATATGTTATTTCTTCATCATTAACACAGATTTTAGTATTTCAGCAGAAGATGACGACCAGAAAACCCTGGAGGCACGAGCCTTAGCGCTTTCTCTGCAGTACAGTTTTGTTACGCCCCTCACTTCCATGGTGGTCACCAAACCTGCTGGCCAGCAGCAGGCAGAGCTGGCGAACAAACCCACTGAAGCGGGTAAGTGGGGTGTTGAACAGCCCCCCTGCAATGTGCTGTTGTTTCTGACGATTTGCTGTTGACCCTCCGTACAGTCTCATTTTCCAGTGATGTGACCTGGTAATAGGCCGCATTGGAGGCGGGAGTTCAGGGATTAGCTTCCTTCCAAAATAAAACACAAAGGATTTTTTTTCAAACGGTGAGGTCATGAAAAGGGCACTACTACTGAAATGGAAAAGAATTTGTTTTCTTATTAACTAAAAGCGATTTAACAGTTGTTACCCAGAATTCCTGCCACGGCAAAGGGATTCTGCACTTTGTAGCATTGAAGTGGAGGAACGGATGAATGCAGGGAGGAAAGCGTGTCATCGCCTGGAGTCTTGCACGGCCTCTAGCTACCTATTCTTTAACAAAAAAACACCACCTGAGGCCCAGCAGCCCCTTGTCCCAGTTTTCTGGTTTGCACATGGGCAAAGTCATTTAATGTTGACTGTACGACACTAATCTGTTTCTCTTCCTCGTGTCAGACAATGAGCGGCGCCGCAGTTTTCCAGTAGGAGGTAAATGTTTTCTTCCTTTCCAGTAGCATATTTCATAGTTTCTAATGAAAAATAAAAAGAGCTTGTGGTGGTCGTTCTATAGAGGGAAGCTTCTGAGATTAGGAAAAATATATGAAGCAAAATGTAAGCAACGACCCAAGGTCTGCGCAGGATTTGGGTGGATAATACAGTCAAAGGGAGAAAATTTTCCATATAGAAACTCTTGAAGGCCAAAATTATCTTTAGTCATCAGGAAAAGCAGTTCTTCAAGTGAACGGTACTAATGATGTTTTCTGTTTCTTCCCACCATGTGTGAAGCATCGGTCCAAAAATTAAGCTCAAGATATCTTGGAATTACTTCTGAGGATAACTTAGGTACTTTTAAACTTCCAACATTATTAATCTGATAATTTTAGCTATGATAATACATCATAATAGCAATGTTTTTATAGACGAAGAGCCCTGGGCTTGCTCTAGTTCTTACACAGATACGTATTCAGGGGACTATAATGCTGCCCTGTTCTCTGAAGGTTACCTGTTTTAAAGGGATGCTGGGGGGTTTAATAGCAGAAAACTCCCTGACCAGAAGCACAACCCAGCGACCATCATGCCTTGCTCCGGGGGTGTGCAGAGCTTGGGATTGCCCTTTCCTCAGGGCTCCCTTGGCCTCCAGGAAGAGAAGAGTTTGGGGCCACCTCTGCACGACCGCCTGTCTCCGTAGCAGGTGCCAATCCCTAGGTCAGTGTGATGGCCGGGCAGGCATGGCGCAGGGATGTCTTCACTGGATCTGAGCTTGGTGCCTGCCCGGGAACACCTTTGCTCTCCATCAAGAGAGAAGGAGAAGGAGCAAACGGCATGCTGGGCTACTGGGACCAAGGAACGTGCTCTTTTGCAATGTCTCACAATGAGCTCATCTCATATTTAACTGCCAGTGACAGCTCTTGTCTGGGGCTGGAGCACTCCAGAGGAACCACGCGGTGAGCCTGTGCTGGTGCTGTAGCTTTACACGGAGTCAGTCCCTTTGCAGAGCCTCCCATGTCGAGGGCCCTCTTCTGCCAGAACCACCCCGTCTTGCACAGGGGACGGGCAAGTCTGCTGCACCGGCACCACCACTGCCCCGTCCCCATGCACAAGGCTGCTGAGGCCCCAGGCAATCCCTTCTTCACAAAGTTCTTAGTGGTTTTTCTCCAGTCCCGTCCTTTGGCTGGAAATATTTTCCAGGAATCTGTGCTCGTGTTCTGTGGACTTCATTACCACAGATAGTTTACTCTGGGAAGACAGATGCAGTTGGAGAATTACAGATTTGATGTTAGAAACTCCCGTCAGGTATGTAATACGATCACGAATAAAATACAGATAACTCTTTTCTTTCTCCAGGTGCTTATAGACAGAGGAGTGGAATAGCTCCTGGTAAGTGCTCCTCCTTTGGTTTGTTTTTTCAAAATAATGTTAGAAAGTTCATTTCATGTGTAGGTTCATAGCAATATTACTTTAATAAATACATTTTGATTGTGGATGCCCATTTGACTTGGTTTTTATGCATTTCAGAGTGTAGACATTTTATAATGAAGTATAAAATTCTCAAAACAACCTTGTCCCTTTTCAATAACAAAAAATTATTACACCTCCTGAAAACAGATGTGAAAGATCTGGAAAAGCATATATTAGTAAGCTGAAAGAAATGAGTGTAAAAATCAACTTTACCAGTCCTGTGGTTTGCTGTGTGAAGCCAATGTGAGGCACAGGCGTCTGCACGATGACAATGTCTGTCCTTCAAGGAGGGAATCCTAGGACACTGCAGAGGCAGAGCTTGGCATCGCTGAGAGCTCCTGTAGCACCGAGCAGAGAAGGCGCAGGCTGCTGCCTTCATGGGCTCCACACACGTGCACTCTTGGCTGCACTGAAAAAGCCAGTGGCAACAAGCAAGAGGGGTTCTCTGTTTTAAAGCATAGGGAGAGAGAGGCAAGGCATGACCCCAGATCAACAAAACCTTGGGAAAATCTTCTGTTTCGGGTCAATGGCGCTCTGAGCCCAGATCTGGCAGCAACAAGAAGCTGTTGTCCGTAGGTGGTTACTCAGTCGTGTGAGAGAGGAGCTGGGGTGGGCTCAGTGCTGTGCAGCAGCGGTTCAGAACGCAGCTCGAAACCTCCCGCAGCTCGGGCTGAGCATGTCCCAGTGGCACGGTTGTTCCTAAGAGAAACAGGCGCTGGATGTTAGGCTTTTCTTTCCCCATTGGGACATCTTTTAAGCAAATGTCTCCACAGAAGTCAGTGAAGAGTTCTGCTAAAAAGGCTTACGTCATCGTATTCTTCCCAGTTAACTAGATAACTTAGAGAAAAATGTTTTATTAAACTCTTCTTACTAATATGAACTATTTCAGTTGGCTGGCTAAGTGACAGAATGAGAGCAAATCCTCTTGGTTGAATAATACATATGCTAGTCCCATTTTAATAATTGATATAATTGTAATATTCATAGAGGTTTTCATACAAAGTTTTTTCTGACTGCACCAACTCTATGAAAACCCTTTACCTCTTCTTGCAAACCTTGGCTAGTTCCTTCCACATAAGTGAAAAATATCCCCATAACCCACAAAAAAGTCTCTCTGGCTCAAGGATGTAGACACCAACAGAAAGGAAGAGCAACAGATCTTCAGCTTCAGATTTTTTTAAGGGCTCATTGTCCTTAGTAAGGTCTAAGTTTAAAAACCTGATGTTCTTATTCATATCAAGATGTTGTGTCTGGGTGTGTTTTTCAGTAATTATTATTGTATTGGTTTTAGTCATTCTATTCTATAAGTTATAACTAACACTTTAGTTATAAATGAAGCCACTTTGATGTGCTTATCCAAAGGGCATAGGCTAGATTTTTCTTTGCATGCTAACATTGTTCTTCTGGATTTTCAGTCAAGGTACATCCCCAGCTTCGCTGGCAGTTACACAGGCAAAGCAAATCAATTTGCTTAAATACTGCTGGAAAAGCACAGCCCTCTATCCACCTGCTGTCAGACCCGGAGCAAGGTGAGCGAGCCTGATTACCCCTGATCCCAAGGACAAGGACAGTCACTTTGGCCTGAGAGTCATTGGTGTCTTTGGGCATAACCCCTTTTTGTGAAGGGCCATTTCATACCTGCTGCCTTGCAGTGACTGAAGAGGCTGTGGAGAATTGTTTTCTGTTATCGAATCACAGAACCCTTTGTGCTGGGAAAGGCTTTAATGATCATTGAGTGCAACCATTAACCCAACAGTGTCAAGCCAAACCACCAAACCATGTCCCTCAGCACCTCATCTACACAGCTTTTAAATCCCTCCAGGGATGGGCACTCCATCACCTCCCTGGGCAGCTTATTCCGGGGTTTGACAACCCTTTCAGTGAAGAAATTTTTCCTAATATCCAACCTAAACTTCCCCTGGTGCAACTTGAGACCATTTCTTCTTGTCCCATCACTTCTTCCTTGGGAGAAGAGACTGACCCCCACCTCGCTTCCACCTCCTTTCAGGTAGTTGTAGAGAGCTAGAAGGTCTCCCCTGAGCCTCCTTTTTTCCAGGCTAAACAACCCCAGGTCCCTCAGCCACTCCTCGTAAGACTTGTGCTCTAGAGTCTAGACCTTTCACCAGCTTTGTTGCAGTGAGGATGCTGTTGCCTTGGCCACCTGGCCACACACTGGCTCATGTTCAGCCAGCTGTCCACCAATGGCCCCAGGTCCTTTTCCACTGGGCAGCTTTCCAGCCACATGTTGCCAAGCCTGTAGCGTTGCATGGAGCTGTAGTGACCCAAGTGCAGAACCTGGCACTTGGCTTTTTTGAACCTCATACCATTGGCTTTGGCAATTAGGCAATATTAACTTTCACTGTGCAACAGCTGAGGGCACTTCTCACAGGTCTGGCTGTGGGTCACCTCTTCCTCCTCCTGCTGTCACATCCATGGCCCTTTAGGCTTTTCCCCTGCCCAGCCCCTTGGGGCTTCTGAAGCTGCAGAGACCTTAAATGCTGTGGTCCCTACAGGTTAATGGAAAGACACGAGCTCTTACTGCGTTGCAGTTTTTCTGTGGTCCTGTAGCAGGGTAGCCCTGTCCCCAGGCACCTGTTGTCAGGTGCTCTGATTATGGAGCAGAGCCACCTCTGTGAGAGGAGGTGGCAATGTCGGGATGTCGCGATCCGCCCCCTAGATGCCTAGGTAAACAGACTCTGGTGATCCTGCCGCAGCCTTGGGGCATGTGGAGCTGAAATCTGGAGTACTGTGCCCTCCACAACTAGATTTGAGACCCTGAAGTTGCTTTGGCAACAAAACTGAAGCCGTTTTATTAAGATCAGTTCTATCTTATAAACATGGTCCGTTTACAAATTTGTATCAATGTTATTAAAGGACTCACTGTGACGGGGAAGCTCGGGGACAAAATACATCACTTTGTGCAGTTTGAAATTAACTATGTGGATCCACCTGCACAAATCCACATCTCCATGGATGAGATCGTCATACAGCACAATAACGAGAGCACGCGGCTGCCATGGACAGAGTCAGCCACCTCCGCTGTCCAGGGGTAAGAAATGTTGTCCTGTCTTTGCCTAAACTTGAAAATGTGTCAGGCTTTTTTCATCCAGGCCTCCACTTTCACATTTGCTCCAAGTAAGCGCTTCCAGCTGTCCCTCTCTGGTGAGTAACTCACGAGCAGAAGCAGGGTGCCTTCGCAATCCCCCATTTTGAATGCAGAGAACAAAAAAGGTTTGATTTTTTTTTTTTTTTTTCTTTCTCCATGCCTATATAAGAGAATCAAACAACTGCACCACCAGCCCCCGTTTCTGCTTCGGTATCAGAGGCAGAACATCTATCTTCCAAAAAACCCGACCCACTGCAGCGATAGCAGCCCCCGTGCCACCACCACGCCAGCTGCCACCAAGCACTTTGTGTTCCTCCAGCCGCAGAGCGGGTACTGCCAAGTGATGGCTTTGACATTTACTGTCTATTTTAGACATCACTTGGCTCCACATAGGCTGAAGTTTTCTTTCTCCCCAGTTTTAGCAATAACTCACATCGGGACGCTATGGTTTTTTTATGGGAAGGCATAAAGTGTTTGAGTAGCTGTCTGGAACTAAATGCCCACTGCTGGAGAGCGGGTACTTTAAATGTAGACTTTATTTGTCGGACTAAATAGAGCAGGATCCTTCACTACCACAAGAAAGAGCTGAATGTATCCAGTTCCACCGGCTTTTTTCCATCGCTGGAATAAACCTCTGGGAAGGATCTGCTGTTGGTCTGGGGCAGACAGGACACACAACACTCCCTCCCTTATAGGCAATTATAGACAACAACAGCAGTCCTAAAACAACTGCTTTCCATTATTTTTGTAGCCCAAATGGAGCCAAGAACATGCTGGATTTATTGCCCCTCTTTAACGTGTTGTCTGCCAAGCAGCACGATCCTCCCGCTTCAACCCAGCACCCGAGCCCTTGCAACCCCAGGGCTTTGTCCACCAGCAGGTCTGGGTGTGGTTTTGTCTGCCCGGATCTCCAGGGGAGAAAAGTGACAGTGGATGCTTGTGTTCTGCAGGCTCACCGGGCGCCAGAATCAAACGAATGGGTTAGAAGAAAGGGAGAGTCTGAAAAGACTTATGAAATATCTAAGAAGATAATAGTTGACTTGTTCATAAAATAGATTTAATTATTTTAGCTACTCTACATTTTTCTCATTAAAATAACAAAACATTTTCTTCTCCTCCCACCGCCATCCAAGCAATTCTTGTCATTATGGATAATAAGGTGTTTTCATCAGAAAAAAGCTCTTCTATCTTGGCGTGTCTGCATGTAAGCTGATATGGGGAAGATTTCTTGGGCAGCATAGGGAGAAAAGATATGCTACTTAATATTTTCTAGTTTAAAAATAACCACTAACAGATCATGAAAATGCAATTACAAATAGAAAAAAAAAGGCAAAAATGAAATGATTTTAATTAATTAACGTCAGCTAGTTAAATACATATTCTTTCTTCATATTCTTCTTGGAAGTAACTTCATCATTTGCTTCCTAGGCTGAGAGTGTCTGTAGAAAAGGAAAGCAGAGTTACAGCGTCCCTGTCTGATAGGGTCACAGTGAAGGTTTCCTTTGTAAAGTTTCCAGATGCCTTCCTTCAGCTGTATTTCCTGAACACCGACCATTTATCTGACAAAGTCAGTGGATTTCTGGGTATGTACAATGATGGATGTATGCAGCAAAAAGTGTTCTCTTGTAACTAAGCTCCTGAAACTAGAATATGGTGGAGGGAGGTTTCAGAGGCATCATCAGCCCTTATTCGGATTTTGCTTCCCTGGGTTCTGACAGGCTCTCACAAAAAGCAGGGGGCATGCAAGGCAGCTGTAATTCTAGAGAAGCTTTACATTTAATTTATTCTTTTTGAGCATCTAACAACACCTTTTATGGTACAGCAACCCAGACCCTACTCTAAGAGGAGGGCAGGTCTTAAAACGAAACATAACGCTTGTCTGCTCACCCGTGGTACGACTCTGCATAGACTATTAGAGGCTTAGAAAATATTAAAATAAGACTAAAACAATAGCTGGGCTTAACCTCAACAGTGCTGTGGAATGACATAATTTACACAGCAAATTCATCTGATGTCAAGTAACGGGCTATAAATAATGGAGATAAAATTGTAAGCAACGGGGGTTACAAAATGAAAGCCAGCTGGTCCTGAGGAGCTCAGCTCCAAAAATCCTGACGGGATTAAAGCTGAAGTTATTTCAAAAACCTTGCAAACTGAGAGGCTGCGTAATCTGAACCCACAAAAAATAGTGAAAACTCATCGGAGCGAGACTAAGTGTCTCTGTGGAGGAGTGTTAGGGATAACAGGAGATCACAGCGGAGACACGGGGGTTTTCTTAACTTACTACGGGAGCTTCCAAAAGTGGTCGTTTGGTGTGGTTGGTTTGTTTGCTGGCTCGCTTGCTGAGGGAGATGGCTGCTTTCCTGGTGTTCGAGCTACCATTTGGGTTGCATGAACAGCAAACTCAGATGTGTTATATTTTTCAATAATTTGTGTGTCTGTTGCTTAGGTGATTTTTATTCACAAGTACAATTAGGGAAGAATCCCAACATCAATGAGAGAGCTGACAAAAGACTCCCGAGCGTGTCTGGATCTGAGCACAAAGTTACCAGGTAATAGATACGGGCTAAGGGTGAGTGATACACATGCTTTGAGATGTCTTTTATCAGCTAATACCAGAGATAAAATGAAATTAAACTAAGGGAGTGTTTATCTGTAAGAATACACCTCTTTGGCGTAAACGATAGGAACTTGTGCTTGAATTTTTCCTTAACAGTCTGAATTTGTTGCTTGTTAAGTGATGCTACAGGGCTCAAGGCTCCTGTTTCACAGCGGGGGAAAAATCGTACTCTGGGGCTACGGTTTGCATGAAAAATGCCAAATAAAGTAAGGTTCTGCCGCCTTGTTTACATGCAATAAGGGAGGAGTTTTCCTCAGTTGGATTTACCATGAGAAAAAAATTGTACACTTCAATTGCTTTTAGTAAGTGTCCGTGATGTGGAAGGAAGGCCGGGAGCGTGCGGCTTCCCCGCCGGCCCCGCGTGTCCCCGTCACCGCTGCCTCGGGGAGCAGAGAGGAGCCAGCTCTGCCCACCCACTCCAGTTCTAGGCCTGCCCTTTGGTTATTTTATTAATTTTTTTTTTGTTTGCTTTGGTTTTGTTTCAGGCAATACAAGAAAGATTACAGGCTTGAGGCAATCAGTGGTCCTCTTCCGTGCTGGTCAATAGATGTAAATCCCTAGAAAAGAGTGTTCTGGGAAAGAAAACTATGCAAATGATGTTCTTCCAAATATTTTTGAGCCATCAAGAAAAGCACAGAGTTAAATTCGTATCTGTTACTATATAGAAATGTCACTAATCTTTAAACTCAAAATAATTATACTTCCAAGATGAGAACGTGCTTGCTTGTTGTTGTTTTAAAACGGTTTCCAATACTGGTGGGTATGTTGCTGAAGGTTTATGTGAATTAACTAAATAAAATTGACGTTATCAGCTAGAAGTTCGATATGGACATGCAGACCTAGGTGTCCAAATAAAAATAAGTAGTGGCATCACCCGGGCCCACAAACATGTCATGCGAACAGTCATAGATCTCTAAAACTTCTCCCCTCTATCCAGTTACAAATGACGGTTCTCTCGACCTCTGTGTTTTGTAAAAAGAGTGTGATGTTTCTTAGCAGTATTAGTTTGCCACTTCTCTTGGAGGAAAAACCCGCTAGCGTTGTTGTATTATTAGGGTTCTTTTGGAGATGGTTGTCCAACAGGGCTGAAAGCCGATGAAATGAGCCGCGGCACCGTGAGCGGGGATGGCAGCTCGCGCTGCCCGCAGGCCCCTGTGTCGCCGCAAAGTTTCTGCGGCTCCCGTTTTAAAAATGTCTGCAAGATAGACACGGACTTGCTGCGAAACAGACCTCGGACGTGTTCCCAAAGCCAGCGTTTCAGCCCTGACATCTAGCAGCTTTTTTTGGCACTGTTTCCTGTAACATTTTGTAAACTTTGGAAGATGTTTTGCAAATAATGAATAGCTGGGAAAGGACACAGAGGTCACGTTTCAGGGGAAGCGTCCGCACAGAAGCCTCCGCCCTCGGAATGCAGGTTGTGGTTTTTAGTCTTCAGGTTTTTTCATAGATTTTAATTCCAAAATTATTTTGTGTCTTCGAATTTCAGTTCCTATGTATCTCTGAACCCATAAATACGCCAGCCTTGTAGAAGGTCAAACAAAAGTTGCTTTCTGTCCTGCCAATAATAACTGGGAAAACTGTATTATTTCAAAGCAATGCACTAAACCAGAAGCAATTTCTTGCCAAAATCAGTAAGATAAAGCAAACTATGCAACTGGAAGCCTGTTTTTTAAAAGAACTGTGTAGACGTGATGCCGAGATATGCTTGTGTGAATTGTTTGTACTTCCAAGATGCAGATTTGGCTGGACAAGTTACAAGAGAGGAAATGTGGAATTTGGGAATCGGAAACACCAGCTTTGTTTCGCTACGTCATAAAGAGGCTTACCAGTTTGGAAAGCAGATTATTCCCATTAGAAGCGAGCCTGGTGTTTGGCTTGCATGCTGTTGAGGCTGGGTGTTACCAGCGGACTTACCGCAAACCACAACTCCCCTGCTCTCGGGTACGGGGTGTCTCCGCGTTGCCGCCTCCAGCTGCCTGCTGACTGCAGGGCTGGGGAACAGCACCGAAACGGGGAGCGGTGTGGCGTGGCTGGGGGGCAGCTGTCAGCCGGTACCCTCTGCCTTAAGTGAGGCTCAGGCGTGCACAGACCATTCCTCAGAGCTGCTCCTCTAACCGCCCACTGAAACCTGCGATGCCCAAAGTTCCCCAGACGCCCCGGGCAGGCTGCTGCCCCGTTGGCGCAATCCTCCCTTGCTGCAAAGCAGCAGATCCTGCTAACCCTGACAGGTAGGAAGAAAACAAGCGGTCAGCCTTCCTCACAGCCACTTTTTACGAAGTTGGGGGGCTTTTCAGCCTCTTTCTGCAACTTCTCTGCAAAGCTGTTCTGGACTGCAGCCCGTTTTCCTCCGCTGTGTTGAGGTGTGGTGCCCAGAGCTTCCCAGGGGATTGCAGCCGTGGCGGCTCCTGGCTCATGGAGCCTCGGACCTTCCAGGAGGTGCAGGGGATCCCACTGGGATGTCCAGCTCTTCTGCAGCAGCCGTATGTTGCTGGGGTGCCAAATCCTTTCCACAGGGCTTCTTCCCCTCTGCACATCCGTAAGTACGTTCCGTTCCATTCTCTTCCGCTTGAGCTGTCTTAATTATTCAGTCACGCTCTTCCTGCCCTTTCCAAGCGCTGAAGTGAGCTCTGCTGGGCTCCTGACGTCCTGCGCTCCCTTCCCTTGCTCAGAGGCTGAAGGCAGACGCAGCGATGGGTATTTTGGACTCTGCGATTTCTAATCCCGATGTAGAACCCACAGCGTATCTCACCCTCTGCCCTTCTAACCAGCACTGGACCAGTTGGCAGCGGGAATAAAACTTTTATCCAGCTGTAAACATCTATCTGGTACTTCTCTCCCCGCTTATTGCCACCTTTAGCTACATTTGCCGTTATCTCCTACGTTGCAGGAATCCTGGGATGACGACATCTTGTGCCCACCCTCTGCCAGGCAGGCAGGGCGAGGCTGCTGTCCCCTGCCATGGATCCCTGCTCCACTGGAGCAGGCGGGCACAGGAGCAGCCCTGCCGGGCGGTCCCACAGCTCCCAGCTCAGGATCCAGAATGGATCCTTCTTGATTTTATTCCATCTAATCCATTATCTTGGGATAAAAAGTCAGAATCATGGAAACTTCACCTTACTAGTCAAATTTTCTGGTCTGATTTCACTCCTTCCTGTTTCTGCCCTGCCTTCCTCCTTTTTCAATATCTTATTACCTTTTGTAGAAAATACTGTTTTCTTTCACCGTTTTGGTCTGAACGTAGGCAGAGCTGTCTAGCCTCTGTGACACCCTCACTCCCCGCAGGAATTGATTTTTTCCTCCTCTATGAAACTTTTAGTAAAGGATTCTGTTCCTGGAGACAAGCTCGCGCTCTCGTACATTTAACAGTAAGTATATTTTTCTTCTATTTTTTTCCTCTTTGATGTTTTCCTGTTGCATTTTTGTTCACCTCTACCTTTGTTCTTTCCATTTGACTCATCACACCTTATGTCATCTCTGTTTTTCCCCTACACTCCTCTTTCTTTCCTCACGTGCGTTTGTGTTCTGGTTTCCCGCTTCCTCACCATATACTGCAGGGACATTTTCTGCTTTGCCTTGTGAGACCACAACTGCCCTGCTACGGCTGATTTAAGAAAACTTGACGTAATAAGAAGAAATCAGCTTATTTGTTGCTTTAGAACGAATAGCTCACCATTTCTTCCACGGACGGTTGCTGGAATAACAGAACACGGCAAGAAGAACGGATGCTTTTATTTAAATCACTCCTGACACTCAATTGTGGATTTAAAATTGGACGGAATGTTTTCATTCTGTTTTACCAAGTAAAATTTTAAGTGAGAATTTTAGAACTAGTAAATTAATTCAGTGTAATCAGGGTATTTCAGGGGATGAGTGACGTCCGTGCACAGAAGCAGAATAGCTGTTTAGCACCATATTTTGATCAATTATGCAGGAAAACTCTCTGTGAGAATCCATCATTTCTGGGTGTTGCCAAATGTGGTGAGCTTATGTTATTTTTTTAATACTTCTTAAACAAAGAAAAATACTATTCTCTGTATAGCCATGAATTTGGAGGACGTTACAGTTGCTCAAAACAGACTGGAAACAATATAGTCTGTATGAACGCCATCAATCAGCCCAGCTCCGTTGTCATGAACAAACCAGCAAGGGATATCGACACCATGCTCCGGGTCTCTCCTGAAATCCTTCTGCCAGCCCCTGAAAGGGAAAATACACCCATGGGAGTACCAAAGCAGAAACTGCCCCTCCACGAGCGAATTTCCTGAGCCTTCACTAAGGACTTAGTTATTTTTTACCTTGTTACTGTCAGCTCGTTGTTTTTAACAATCATTGTGGCATCTGGTTTCTTTGGATCAGACCCAGGATGAATTTCAAGTATGGTGAAGTCAATAGGGTGGAAAAACTGCCCTAAAAATATAAGCCAAGATCACCGTTTCAGGCATGTTGCACGCATTAAACCAGGAACGAACCCAACAGAAACCCCAGAACTTCCACGTTCCCATGTCCCCTAAGGGTTCTCCATGGCTAAGCAAACATCAGGTTTCACGTAAGGTTGAGCAAGGTTCAGATACTGGACCAGGCCACCCAGGGGGGTGGCTGAGTCACCATCCCTGGAGGTGTTTAAGGGCCGTTTAGATGTGGTGTTGGGGGATATGGTGTAGGGGAGAACTTGCAGAGTAGGTCTGATGGTTGGACTCGATGATCTTTTCCAGCCTGAATGATTCTATGATATGTGTATGGTATTATTTACTTTTTATAAACCAGAATTCTATGCGTATCATCTGGGCGTGAGCTCCAACTTCTGAGCGCGCTGTAAAATCAACCTTCTCTAGATCCCTTCAAGACACCCTTACTTTGTGTCCTGTCTATTCAGTTGTCTTTATTATATACTCTGCAAGTCTTTAGCTTTCCTTTTATCAAATAATGCATGTGTTGACCTCTGAAATTTTTGGACATGATTATGCACAGAACAAGACCGACATGGAAGGAATTTTCCAACTCCTGCCAGAATTAGCTTTCGCACACTTCTGCCTTGCCTGGGCTGGGGCAGGATTCTGCTGCTTTGAGCGCCATAAAGAGCACAGGTTTTGGATTGGCTTCGCCTCTGTGCTTGGCTAAGTAAAGATGACGAAAGCAGTGACGAGACGTGTAAGTCAGTGAACTGTAACGTCGTGCGCCCACGGGTCTCGCAGCCTTTTGTAATTTTCTTGCGACTTGCAATTCCTATCATAGCAGAATAACTTCTGTGTGAAGTCCTTTAGCCTGAGGAGTCTGGAGCAGGAAAGCATAAATAACATTCCATCCTCATTCTGCTCTTTTTCTGTCTCATTACAGCTCTTCCCATCACACACGAATTTAATGTACTAGGGATGCCCTGGCTCCCCCTCCTCGCGCCTCAAAGTGCATACCGGGACACAGAACGGTAAGTTTGCAGCGGTTCATTATTTTCCACAATGCGTAAACTTATCAACACAAAATGAATGTTTTCTGCCCTTATCTGATTTTGTAAGTGAAAATGGGAAGGCAAGGGGAAACGGCTGCTAGCTGTGTATTTTCAAACAGAGAACACACGCCCCCAAACCTGCTGCGCTGGCAGAAAACAGGATTCAGTGGGGTCAAAACGTTGATCCCCGAATTACCAACTTCACCTTCTACTAGAAAAAAGAATGTTAGCTAACATGAGGAGAATCTTAGACAACGCAAGGCACTCTGTGATTTTTAACATGTGCTAGTAAATCACAGTACACCTTAACAATTTCTTTTCTTCCAAGGATTTGCCAGAATCAAGGTCTGGCAAATTTTGATTGAGCAAAGACATGTGTTTTCTCAGAGTGCTTGTACTTAGCGGGAAGGTGATAAGATGAAAGGAAGATCAAACCACCCAAGGAACTGGAGGAATAGAGCAGTTAAAAAAAAAAATCTGTAGGTGGGATTTAGCAAGATAAAGAGGTTTAAAGACACCAGTGAGGATAATGGACACTTGTGATCTCAGCAGCAGCAGAGGAATTTCTGAAAAGATAATGCATAGTCTGAGCCCAAAAATACTCTGTCAGAAATCTTCATACGGCCAATCAATGTCATCTCCGTTTCCTCCACTATCTTGGTTCAGAAAGACTAAGTACAAGATTGTGGCTAAAAATTGTGTAGCCTCAGAGAAGCATGAAAACACGAAATGAAGTCATACCTAACAATCCATGGGTCTGTTCAGACAGCTTATCGCTTTCCAGTGTATACAGTCCTAGGAAATCTTGGTGGAGAGGATGTTTCTTCCATACTTGGTGCAAAACAATAACAAAGGAGGCACCGCTGCCCATTTTGAGCATCAGATGTTTTTTTCTGTTAATTATCAAAGTTAAACTGGAGAAAAAAGAAAAACTTGACTTAGGGCATTGTGCTTCCCCAAGTTAAGAGCAATGAGAAGAAGAAACACGTTCAACAAACAAACACGGCTTCAGAAATTGCTTAGGGATTTTATAAAATAGAGGGTTTGTGGCCTAGTCTGGTCCAAGTGAACCTCTCTGTGTCCACAGACAGCCCAAGACTCGCACTAAATTACACTGCGACAGGCTGCGCGGCCTTTAAACTTGTCAGCAAGAGGTTTCTGCCCAAACTCGTAACAGCGCAGTTAGTCATGGACAGGTCAGCGATGTGTAGCTACAGCACCTCGTGCTCAGTAATAGAAAGGTTATTGATCAACCATCGATTCCTGGCCCATAGGCTGGCTGACACCTTTTCCTTTTGTTATTCAGAAGAGACAACTCCTGAACTAAGTTAGCGCTAGGAGAAAGAAGAGGTGTTTCTGACTGTGTTAGTGATACCAGCAGCGTGGCTGTCATACGGAAAAATGAGCGTGCTGTAGGAATAAGTTTGGCTCTGGGGCTTTTTCTGTTGCAGGGCCATGCTTTGAGCAGAGAGTAATTTTGTTCCAGATCGCAGTGAAAATGAAGAGGAGGAAGAGGAGGAGGAGGAAATGCTGCCCATTTCTTTTCTAAACTTCCTTTTCCAGAGGTATAAATGAATCCATAATCAATAACTCTCATGAAAAAAGTACCTGCTGGCAGAGCAAAACGTGCCTGTTCTTTAAATACCACAACTGCCATTTTTAAAAATGGAGGCTGTTTACAGCACATTGTTATGTCTTTGTTTGAAAGATTACATACAACGAAGTTACTCGTTAACCCTTTGCAAGAAATCTAGTTTTACCTTAGTCATACAAATAGAAAAATCAGGGAAAACTTTTCACTTATTCCAAGCAGAGGAATTTATGGACAGTCAGCAGTTACACAACACAGGAGAGAGCAGAATCCACCAGGACTTGAATCGTGGGGTTTTATATATTCAGAGAAAAAAATATTAGAAATATGATGATCACTAAAAGTGTTGAAAGCAACGCAGGAGCCTGACATTGTTTCTGCAAGCCTTACCCTTCTTGCTGCAAGGTGACTGAGTCGAGCCAGGAGAAACCTGTTCTTTCATTGCCCTTCTGAAGGATGATCTTCTCAGGAGTTACTGTCACCTTTAAATCCAGGTGCTTATTTGCAATGCCGAGTTTTCCAAAATACGTGTTTTGGATCTTTGCATCACTATTTGGTCTCTTATCACCAATAAGTTCTCCATTGACTGTGATGCCTAATATAAAAAGGAAACATCAAGTGTTATTTTATAGGTAGGACCTGATCAGCTGATGCCAAGGAGCATCACAGGAGTTTAACAACTGAAGGAAGCAAATACAAGTTGGAAAATAGATTGGCACAAGTAATTCCGAAGCAGAATAAAGCTCTGCTCTGTTCTGTGGATTTCCACACAGGCAACCATCACTTCATAGAGAAAAGTTCAATCCTAGAGCACAAAGAGCCTGTGATGGGCACAAATAGTCTGCGTGACTTCGGTCTCTCTTTACCAGCTATTCCATGAAGCGGTAACATAAGGATTGTTTTATTGCTTGTACTACTACTCACTGAAACAAATTATGTCTCTTGACTCTCACAGTGGTTTTCAAACAAAGTCTGAACGTTCATTTTGCTTCACGAAGTGAAAACACAGTCATGGCCATGGTGCCCTATCACAGCTACAGAACTCCTGCTAACTTTGATGGGTAAAAAGCTAACACAGTAGAAAAGAGAGAAACAGCCTTTAAACGTAAGACATTTGAAGTATCCTTATTTACTGTATTTAAAAACATGTAAAAACTTACCTGTAACTGGGTCGCTTATCAAATTTAACACAGCACCTGGGTTTTCATTGATATTGAAACAGAGGGCGTCTCTTTTTTGTGGCACCGATATAACGAAGTGTGGATCTCCATCAACTGTAACGGCAAATCACCGGTGTTTGTACAGCTTCAACGTTCTGCATGAATATTTAACGTTGCGGCAACGGAACTGCTGATGCTGGGGAGCAGCAGGAAGCGCTCTCTGCACAAGCTGTATGCCCCAATTTAGTCCAGCCCATCATCCAAAGGAGTGGTGAGGTCCCAAGGAAGCTGCTACCATAGAGTGAACTACGTCCTCTTCACCCTCATCTTTCCCAGGTACGTGGCATATATATCCCACGGCCCGACCGCTGCAGAATTTGGCACATGGAGTGTTGGCTCAGGACGGCCACCCCTCAGTGCTTATCTCTGAGGGCCGTGAAAGGACTACGGAGAGCAGGAAGTTCACCTGACTAGAGAAGAGGCAGCTACAAACACCAACCCTAGCAATGGGAAGGAGGACTAAGAAAATGACCATATGTAGTCGCCATGACTTGATCTTTAACAAGCGTTCAGAGAAGTTTAAAGTAAGCTAAAACACTAGCCCATCTGAAATTTAAAAATGGCTGCTTTTGTGGAAGGGAATGATCTAAAAGACTCATAAGAATGGTGCAATTTAGTCTTAAATACTCTCTTCTGTTCTTCTAAGCACATTACTCAAACTACTCACCACTAGTATGCCACGTGGGGCGTGAGGCAAGCATGTAAGATACTTGTGGAGCTGCAGAGAGTAAAGAAAAAAAAATTAGAAAAACTCACATAAAAATGGAATATGTACACACTACTTGCACAGTACATGTAAGACGTCAGGACGTTAATATGACAGGTAAGCTTCTAACTCCACCCTAGTTTTTAAAGCATATAGTCCATGGAATGACAGTTTGTGCCCCTTTTGAATCAAGCAAAGCTTCAGGATAGAGACAGATTTCACCTGTGGGCTCAATTGCTTTGATGGTTTCCACAAGGCCCAAATAATGTGTCTGTAGGATATAAATGTCTCAGGCTTGAGGATTAAGCTGTCTATCAGCAAGGAGATGCAACATCATCCACTGAAAACTTGTGAGGTTTTGACATCTGTTTTTTTTCCAGAATGAATTTGTCTTTTCAATAAAGACTTGAGAAAAGGAGACAGAGATTGAGAGAGGCTGAGTCTAATCTTCAGAGCAAAAACTTAAATCTAACTCTCCCATCTCCATGATTGCCCAGCCACCAATCTGAAGGGTCAGTTGCTGTCTCTCTTGAAGAAAACAGTTTATTTTTCTACCAGCAACGGAACATATTAATTTAGCCAGAGATGCTGACAACATAGTCCCTTGCTTTATATAATTCCAGAGGAGATGCAAACTCAAGTCCATCCTCTGTTCTTGGTGAACAGCTTTGAGGAAAAAATGGTGGTTTGATGAACTGGCACTTACTCGTTAAAAGCTATTTAGCTGAAACTTTTTCATCTGGTATTGCTCAACTGTTAAGTGTGTTTTTAGCAACATTTTAGCAGCGAGCAGAACCTGGCAGTATTTGCTAAAATACAGTTGTAAACCCAGAAAAGGCAGTTTCTATTTCTCCGGTCATTCCAGTTGTCTGGATCAATTTCTTTTGACAGATGTTGCTTCATTCAGAAACTAAAACTAATGACTTACCTGAGACAGGTATGACAGCCTGTGCTGTGAATGAAAGAAAATGTTGGTTTAGAGGCTAGAAAGAATAAAACCCAATCTCTCCCACTTCCTTCCTTCCACCAAATCCAACTCTAAAATTTTTAACTATGTATAAATTCTTCAAAACGTAAAAAAGAAAAATTTAGTCCAAGCAGTTTATTTAGTACTGCAACAAAGCAAATGTCGCAGACAGGCAGAAAGCACGCCCTTTTTCAGCAAAAATGCCGCTTCTCTAAAGGCATGGGGTTTGCTCTGTCATTGGCTGGGGCAACCTGCTCTTCTCTGATTCCTCTGTGTCATCCTGTTCTAAACTGTACCATGGGGAAGTCACTAAGATTTACTCACCTGCTTCCACATTTTTTTTTTTTAGTTTTCTACTCTTTCTACAGCTGAAGCTATGGAGAGGTGTCTGAAGACAGGGCTTTGTGCTGAAGTAGCCATCAGAGCATCAATGAAGACATCTCTGGATGAGAGACTGCTCCACACAGGTAACTGGGAGTCAACAGTGCTAGTCCTGCACAGCAACTTAGTTGTACTGGGCCTGGATTTTGTGATGGTTGGACGCTGCAATTACCACAGGTAGGAGGAACCGCATTGAACATGGTATTTACAAACTTTCCCAGCTAAAACGTTTTTAATCTATTTATAACTCAGTCTTGATTTATTCACTAAGAATTTTAGGAAAATACTGTGTCCTAAGTCAAGTAAGGGAAGCAGGAAATCCATCTCTAACAGTTAAAAATATTAAGTAAATTTAATAAGAAATGTACATACCTTCAGCTGTTACCATGGGCAGGTGGGAAGTCAAAGGAAGAAAAAAAAAAAAGAAATTTACAGTGTCAGTTGTATGATTAAACAGGAAGGATTCCAACCCTGTTAAAACAGACTCTACGAAAAAAAATATTCAAACTGTTTGGCAATTCAACCAGTTATCATCCCAGGTATGTGCTGTATTTTCCAATTCCATTTCTTCCCAGTGATACAACTCCATCTTTGTAGATCATCAGAAACACACTGAAAGTACAAAGCTGTTACGGGGGGCAGCAAAACTGCAATGAACTATGCATGTGACGAGAGCACTATTAGTAATTGGTTTATTGTTACGCCATTTCCAAGTTGCAAAATGCTCCTTATTGGTTCTACTCTTTTCCAGTTTTCAAGGCATTTGTGCCATTCCGTTAATACTGACTGGATGTTCCAGTAATCCTTTTGGGAATCTAGGCTCTAGGCTGTGTAACAAGTTATTTTCTTACACAGCAGTGGTGTTTTGAGTACTTTCTCCTATTACTTCTCTATACTTTCTATATACAAAGAGGATTTACTTGAAAAGAGGATCAGGAGAGGGTCTTTGTACTACAAGTAGCTGGAAGGGGAAAAAAATAGAGCTGAGGATCACTTATTTTGAATTTATAGTACTTTGCCTGTATGATTTAGTAATGTAGGATGGTTAGATGGAAAAAAGCTTTACAGTGGAAAGTCATTTTGCATAAACCATACATGTGCAAAGCTTGGAAAGTAGATTTTTTAGATACCTGCTTCGAACCGCCCACACAAAAGCCTTTCTTTAGGGGCATATCAAAGGAACACTTCTCAAATGAGGGAAAATTGTGATATTGTTATAACGCCTATACCTTCAATGGGTTTATCAGCAATCCCATCCTGATTGTCATAGTCTTCAGGCTTTGTGACCACCATGGATGTAAGGGGTGTTACAAACTTGTATTTCAGTGAGAGATCCAGGGCTTCAGCTGTAAGATTCTCCTTTTCTTCTCCTGTAGCTGCAATACTGAACACAAGTAGAGACTTCTAGCATCAATGATAGCTAAATTACTCACTGAACTCTCAAATACTGAAGTGAAGTCATTTCTCTGCAGCTCCTTTATCAATAAGGAGTATTTATTACAGTCTAAGAGCACTTCTGACTTGACTGGCCATCCCAGAAAAAGCAAAACTGTGCTTTATATTTGCAACGATTTTAAATTGTTTAATTTGCAACCTGAAACAGGAATACCAAGGTTGGGAAGGAGAAGAAGTTGGGGGATTTTCCTTACTGTTTTTTATGCTTTCCCATTGGCACCTGTGAACTTCAGCTTCACACCCTACAAGCTGCATCAGTGAGATGGTTTAATGGGTTCATAGCTAAGATGTTACTCCAGACATAATTACCGTTTTTCCAGGAGTTGTTCAATGGTGAGATAAGCCCAGAGCCTTTCAATGTAGTCTCCAAATATGTATTCTTGTTCTTGGAAAGCTTTAGCTGTTTGCTCAGCATCTTGTTGGGTAGTATATGAGAGAGCATCATAAGCCTGTCAGGAATAAGGAAAGTTGTCTGTATCGTACGTAGCAAGGGACTTCCAGAACCTCCCAAAAATGAAGACCCTCACATCTGAAAAATCTTATTAAACTGAAAAACAGTCTGGTCCTACACAGCACTTGCCCAGGAAATTCAGTGTTGTAGCAGGATCGTTATTTCATTGCTTCTGGGAAGGTTAGTAGTGTATGCTACAGAATATAATGCAGTTTCCAAATTCCTGTGGCATATTTGCTCCTTAGCATTTGGCTACTCAAGATGTAAAGAACTTTGATTACACACCTCTCTCATACAGGGACCTGCTGAAGCAGATATGCTGGCTAACTTACTAATAACACACCGTTTGTATTTGAAATACACCTAATTTCATATAATATATTAAATATAGCACAGTGCATGGGGCATACGCGCAGCTCACAGTATATGTGATAATAGGATCTATAATATGTCTGTATTGTGTTTCTTGAGTATCAGGGGCAAATATTTTTACAGAATCCAGGTCAGGAGAGGTATTTAGATCACTTGGTTCTTATTAGAAGTAGACTTCTCTCTTAAGAGGAAGGCATATCAACGATTCAGCTGGCTTATCCCTCAGTTTTCTTCACCCAGTGAAGACCAGTGTCTGTGAACATTGAACATTTGGCTCCTGAAAGAACCTGGTACGGTATTGAGAGACTGAATTTAAAAATACCTGTTAGCAAAACTAATCCAGTCCCCCTGCAGAAAGTTGTTCCAGACTGACCTTAGTATACCTGAGTTAGGCAAGCAACCAGTTTTTAAAGCAATGACTTCAGCGCATTTAGTTTGACACATACGCAGTGACCCATCCTGTCACTGAGGCATAGAAATACCGGTAAATATTTTAAGTATTGCCAGTTTGAGCATTCAGACATTTGCACACCTCACTCGAGTCAAAGAAATCCATACTTACACCTTCGCCGATCACATCTACAGTCAAACTGTTCTGGTTGTTGTCTAGAAAGCGCCCAGCCACCACAATCTCAGACCCATCATAGAAATGCTTAAAGCTGTTTTTAGTTAGGTCTGATATTTCATTTTCTGGGTAGTTTAACTCCAGATCTGTGAGAATGGGATTTGACACCTCATCATAAAACCCCTATAGGATAAAACAAACAAACAAATGAAACAACCATAGTTAAATGTTTGGGGATTTTTTAATTCATAGGTAGGTCTGTACCCAGAAACATCCTGCTACTTCAGCAATGCAAACTAAAAGTGTATTTGAGAATAAATATTTAAGTATTCAGTTAAATCGCAGAGTACAAGGCCTAAAGATCTAAAAGTAATGGAACATAAAGGGCATACAAACTCTTCAGTCTCACTAAGAGAAAGGAAAAATATCTGAGGACAACATGCCGTGGATGATGAGTTTCATCAATGTTCATCAAGAGGGACGCAAAGCTTCCCCATGTTTGACAGAAATAAGCTTCTAGATCTATTCCCTGCAGAGACTGAAATGACAACATAAGCCAAAGCTCATGATTTTGACAATGAAATCCAGTATCTAAATTCTTTGGTAATTTTTCTGAATGGCTGCTACTGGAATGTGAGAAGTAAAAAAAGGTCAACTGTGTACTGCCTACACCTGTTCTCATGCCTTGTACGACTAGAAAACGATCTAGAACCATGGTAAGATACACCTGCTTGCAGTAAGCTCCTAAAGACAGAATACCTACAGTCTTTACGCTCTGTCATCCTTCTCTTCCCTTGACATGACATTTCAATTCTGCTTATAGAAGGGAGGCGGAAAATGAAATGCAACTAATATTCTGATTACAGCATACTCTGGAGTATGCTGCACCAGATTACACTTTGGGATTTTGACTACTTCAAAAGAAGAGTGTCTGTATGGTTATCAGAATTAATGTGCCTCTTATCTAAGTGGTGATTACAGTACCTGGAGCTGTAAAGCTGCATCAGAGTCAGGATAAATCCGACGGGCCAATCCTTTATTCTCCAGCGCCATCTTCTCCAAGAAGTTGTAGTCAACACCATAGCCAAACCCAAGATTATATAAAGGGTATCTTCCTTCAATGGCTTTTTTTACATGTGTCTGAATCTCCTGAGGATTTGATATGCCTGCATCAAACCAGAAAAAGTTTGAGTTTTCTTCATAAACAGATAAAATTATCACAAAACGAAACGTGGCTAGTCATGTTCAGATTTCTTAGGAGGCATTATAAAAAACTTTTTTTGGAGTACAATGCTGGTATAGTACCATTTAAATAACGAAAACATCCAAAAGTCAAAGATGGAGGCCAATTTTAAGAGCATTTGTTTGTTAATTACTTCACTCTCTTTATTATTCCATCCAAGACGAACTTACCCACGTTTGGTTGGCCATCTGTTAACATGATAATAATAGAAGCACTTCGCTTGGGCACAAGGTTTCCTTCGTGAGCAGCATTCAGCATTTCAATTGCCCTCATTATACCACCGTGTAAATTTGTCACTGCAAGGCAGACATAGAAATTTGGTTTCAGCGCAGACCATCCAAATAAAGGCCCATTTTTCACTGGCCTCTGACAACATCTCATTACAGTATGAAAATTAAAGATTTGGATTTGCAAGCAGGGGAATGTTTAGACAGAAAAGTACCTGGACTTTGGAAACATAAGGAAAAATATGTTCTGAATAAATTTCAACTTCAGGAGCGTATCATCAGTAATAATAATAAACCAACTGACCTGAAAATGCTGTAGCATTGTGTTCAGAGACTGAATTGATCAATTAGCTTACACAATGACCTACTGGCAACTCCAGAGAAGTACTTACTGCCTTGCGTGTCAATGCCCCGAACAAACTTCCTTGCTTCATCCAAATTCTCAGGAGTGGCCTTGATTAATGTTTCTTTCCAGGTGTGTACATCACTACCAAACAGTATGAAATTGAAGAAGTCGCCCTCTTTAATGTCATCTAAGATTTTTAGAAGAGCTTCTCTTGTCTGTAAGAGATTTAAATGTATGGTTTAGCACAGCAAAATCGGTGCTTACAGATTTGACACTACTAATTTATCAGCATTTGGGTATTCTTAACCGTTACACAGTATGTCACACACAAATTCTGAGCTTGTTCTGTCCTTGCCAGTCCCTGTGCCTCTTTCAGAGAAACTCTAGCCAAGGCAACTGGTTACAATTACATCTGGTAAATCTCAGTAGCTGCGAGGAAAATCAGGTCTCCTGTCACGGACTGTCGCTTACACTGAGGTAAGCTGGCATGGCAAATTGAAAGTGATGGGAAATGGTTGGTGGAGAAGTTTGTACAAAAGCAAGCATGGATATTTTGAAACTGTCCAGTATATGTGACAGAGCTCTCTGGGAATGTTGATATTGGGAGTCTTGAACTAATATATTCATAAGTAAGTAAATATAGCCTAAATGTACAGAGTTTTGTTCTGCAATAACACTTCAAACTAGTACTTACGGAACTTACTACTACCACATCCCTTCCATCACAACAGAGGCTGTCACCGGAACTCTGTAGTAATGTAATAACTTACCTGTTCTATTTCTCTTCCAGACATTGAGCCACTAATATCTATTACAAAAATAACATTCTTGGGCAACTTCGGAAGGTTTGTTGGTGCAAAGAAGTGTACAAAGTAGCCATTGACAATCTGAAAAACAAAACGTAAAAAAAAAAAACAAAATCCAAACCCCAAATCGCTTTTGTACGTCATAAAGATGAAATGGATAAAGAAAAAAAATTCCTTTCATTTAGCCCCTGAAAATGCTTTAACGGCCCTGACTGGTCTCACCTTTGTCCGTGGGCCCAGGAGCTTCATTTTAGTGTAAGCCTGGACCTTTAGTCCCTGCCTGGGCTGCACTGTAAGAATACCTGTCCCCAGCTGTGTCACAGCCACAGCTGCTCCTGTCCACGGACTCCACAGATGCGGATCCCACCCTGCAGACCAACTTCCCACCTTGACCTCAGCCTGCCTCACTGCCACAACCTGCCTGATGACCTGGACTCTCCGTTGAATTTGACAACTATCTCTGGGTCTGCCTTGCTCAGGTGCTGTGGGGAGCGGGCTCGTGGCTGGTGAAGCCTCTGTCCTGTCACCTGTGTTGTCACACTCCTTTTGCGAACCGCTGACCCTTTCTGCTCCCTGACCTTTACTATGCAAGCGAAGCTGTTCACCAGTTCAAAATTTCCAGCTGTCAGATTTACCTGCAGATTATCTGGAGTTGTTCTCTTCACATCATACTTTACAGTCAAATCCCCATCCAAGGCAGACTGTGAGCAATTCGCACAGGTTCGCTGCTGATCAAGAGTTGGCTTGAAAGAGATATGCCCCTGAAAAGAAAAGCCATCATTAGATCTGAACCTTAACAGCTGAAAATTTTCTACAGAACACAAAGAAGTTTGCCTCTTTGTAAAACTAGTATATTTATATTCAGAGACATGAGAGAGAATAACCTCTTTTACCAGGTTAGGTATTCGTTTGTATCCATAGGTAATTATGTGTTTCTCAGTGGGTACCTGCTACGTGAAGGCTATCTAGAACTTTCTTCAGATGTTTACTTCCCCATCTTCCTTGGTTGAGCCCTCTCCTGTGAATGACAGCCTTTGATATAAGGCTGTTGGAAAGTCTGTATCTTAGGAATTCCACCCCATCCATACGTGAGAAAACTACTTGCTACTGACTCGGTTTGTCCGTTAAGAAATGGTCTTACCAGTATCCAGGTTTCCACCTAGTGCTGTGGGACAAGGCCCACTGGTTTGGGTACAGCACCATGCTAACAGCTACATGGCTTTTGACCTGCATGGAGACAGCCTTGGACTTCCTAGCGTGGAAGTCGGAGCTCATTTGCACAGACAAGCCTTTGCTGCATTTTCTCTACTTTTTTCTCCCTCACTTCCACTGCTAGCACTGACATCATTATTTCATAATTATACCCATAATCAATTATGGAAACTGTACTCACTGTACCTTTTTCTCTGAAAAAGTTTTTTTAATCACATTTTGTAGATCATTGGTGATGAACGTTCCTTCCGCTTCCAACTCAGTGATACCCTGGGGCTCAAAGATATTTACTTCAATCTGAAATACGAATTGAAAATCCGGTGTCATTGATTACCCCACAAAGTATCAACTTACCCATTTACAGGAGGACCAGCAGGCAACTACAGGTGGGAAAGAAGGGGTTTTGTACAAGCAAAAATTTACTGTTGTCATTCGTCATGGCGGTGCAAATCCCCACTTGCATAGACACGCCATCAGCTAAACAGGCTTTATAATCTGTAGAAGTTAAAAACAAAGCTAGAAACACATAAACATTAACAGAAATATAACTTGGTTGAAAGCTACATGCTGGAATTTTGTAAAATAATCAGTAAGTACTCCAGTCCCTCAAAAATATAACCCAGCCCTTAGCTGTGAGTTGTGCCCAACTTCCACCTAGATTTCAGTACGCTTTCTATCCTAGCGTGTGTAAAACAATGCTCTGTAAACTCTTACAGAGACGGAGTTTTGGAATGATTTTTACACAGCATTTTCTGGACACAAAAAGGAGAAAGATTGTGCCTTAGAGCTGGGTTTTAGCAAGACAGACAGGGGTGATCAAAGACAAGTTTTAGCACCCAAAAGCTGCAGTATTCTAGAACGCGATATATGTATCACTGGAACTTAAGACGCTGTAGTCTCATGGTGGTGTGAGAAAGGTGTAATTTATGCTATAAAGGAATTTATAAAAGTCTTCTATTTTACCCCAGTGCATCGTAACAGCTTTTCCAGGTTACCAGAGATCATTTTTTTGGAGGCTTAGGAGCTGAACCAATTTGTCAGGCTTACAAACACAAACGGGTACCGGTGTGGACTCCCCACATGGTTTGTTAGAAATACGACCACGGGCCTTTAGCTCGCCTGTGGGAGTCTCACCTCGTGGGAATGAGCACGTTGTACCACTTTCAACAGATGTACGGAATTTAACCATCTCTTCAGTTACAGTCTGATTTGATACAGCTTGCCATTTACCTCAAAATCTTTGACAAGCTGCTTTGGTTTTACTTTGATGAACATCTCGTATTTTCCAAACTGTCGCTTCAGCAGTTCCTCGTAGGTGAGTTCAAAAGTGACTTTACTGGCTGCTGCAATGTTGACGGAGACAGTGAATTTCTCTGTTTTTCTTCCTGAAGCTCTGTTTTTAATTGGGTAAGAAAAAGAATATCTTTATCCTCTTTCACAATATTTATTGTTTGGGTTGGTGGAGTACAATTTTCAAAATGGAGTAAAACAAAGAAAGGAATTTTGATCTATTGCTAAAATCATACTCAAACTGCAGAATTTATTGAAGTCTCCCAGCGAGCTCAATCCCAGGAACGGGTCCTACAAAGTCAGTGACATTTGCAGAAACAGCCTTTCTACAATTGTAGCTATTGCCCGCGTAGTCAGAAGTTGTATTTCCTTTTTAGAATTTACACTATAATGGCTCTAACTTAATGATTGTTTGTTGGTCCTGTAAAAACCAAACTCCAGAAATAGGCCAGAACAAAGTATTTCCAATCTCACAACTTGCCAGGGGATGACAGTGTGGAAGCCCCACGAGACCTCGTTCTTACTTGACAAGGCCGGCAGTGTGTCCCTTGGAAACAGCCTTCTCATATTGCTGTTTTGCAGCTTCTTTTTCCTTTATCGTTCCAGGATAAGTGACACCGTCAATTGTCCTGCAGATGAAAAAGTCCTGGTTTAGCTGAGTGATTTGCATCGATACATGAAAAGTTACTGCAGGTAAATCTCCGATTATTGAGTGATTTGCTAAAAAGCACTTTCAGGAATCTGATTTTGCCAAGGTTTGAGCACTTCCACTGAAGCTAGTCTTCTCAGTAAATATAGGTGGAATGAAGAGCTCTGGAATTAAGAGAATCTAAACCAATTTTTACTTGGAAAATTAATTAGCTCAAAAGGAGGCGGACAGCAACACTACTTCCACCTGCTGTATTCCTACCCTCCAGCAGCTTGACCATCTCATCTAGTGGCAAGCCAGCTCTCTGGATGAGACTCAGCTGTCCAGATGTAGCTGTCTACAGCTGAACATTTCATCCTTAGACTCCTTAGCCCATTAAAAAGGCGTTTCTCAAAGGGGATTCATCTCAGCCGATCATAAACGCTCTAGCCTGCATTAAGAGTAGTTGTGCCCTAAAAGCTACTGTTTTTTTTCACTGAAAATATAACGGGCATAGTGTGATTAGCAGAGGTGGGCATGTTTAAACTGAATCAAACCTCAGAACGGTGTGAGAATTGCATATTATTGCAAGTAAAGGTACAAATGCAAAGGTATCATTATCTCTATTTCCTGCCTTTCATTCAAATATGATTTTTAAAGGAAGAGATAGATAAAGTAATCTATAGAGAGATAGATTATATTATTTTATCTATCTCTCTATAGATAATGCCATCAGAAAAAAATTAAGCAATGGCACTTTTCTGGTTTGATAACACCAGAGTAAGTAAGTGGTATTTCTGAAAAGGTAAATGGATCTCCAGAGAAGAATGCCCATTCCCTAAGGTCCATGATGATGAACAGAAATAACTGGAAATTGCTGTATCTATAGAAAAGATGACTAATGTTTGCCTTTCTCCAAGTATCTTGCATGTTAACAGTACCAGAAAATTACCCAGCGGGCATTTAGACATCTATCAAACAGCCAAATAAAAATGAACATTTGGATTCAGTTTCTCCGTTCATTTTTAGTCTTCTCTAACAATACTGGAAAGATTACACACATGCTGAAGTTGGTAATGAAGGCTGTCTTAGGCAGGTCAACATCGAAGAAGACTTCTTTGTGCACGTTTCCACGATTGACAGCACGACTGGTGATGACATTGTGGGCAAATCGGGAAGTGATTTTACTATCAATTTTCATGCTATAGATTTCTATCCCGTTGACAACCTGTAGATTGAAAAATGAAAAAAAAAAAAAACGCAAAAAAGAGCTAGATGTTACACTGACATCTGTGTTAATCAGCCAAAATCATATTTTTAAAACGAAATCATGGCAGGATGTTCTATCACTCCAAAGCAAACCGGGAAAGACCTAATCAGAACAACTGGAGCACGGCTGTTTCCTTGGATATCTATCACCCTGCCCTTGTGGTGCTATTCCACAAACTGTAACTCACGTAACTTTAACAAAACTTTATCACCACAGCAAACACACTGCCATTATAAGAATTGGGGTTTTTTTCTCAACTGAGGCTGTGGCTTTTGTTTATGGTCAGTCAAAGAGCACAATAACTTACTGCTGCCTACTGTATTAGTGACTGTGATTATCAGCTGAGTGGATGAGCAGGGATGTAAGTAGTTATCTTGTGTAAAAACAGACCTAAACAATTCCAGATGGCTCCAAATCCCATGTTAGGCTATTCTCAACTTCCTCACAACTGGAGCTTACTCTTCTTTAAACGAGGACATGGGTATTTTCTTTGAATGCTCAGGTATGAGGTTGCTGGAGATGATAGGAAAGCATAGGTACCAACAGATGTGGCTCTGCAGGCAACTCTACCATAACAAGGTCTGTTTCTTGCTGCAAAACTAGCAGTGGCAAGACCCTTGGAGGTTTGATGGTAAGGCTGATCTCTGGCTGCTTGAATAAGAAGGGCCCCAAATAATCAAAGCGTTTAAGCATTGCTGAAGTGGAGTACGGGTGCCAAGTGGACTCGGCTCCTGTCCTCCCTAGAAATATCAACAGCATAAAGTAGAAACAAAATCAGCATATAATGGATGTCTGTTAGAGATATAGAGTCTACCAAGCAACTTTGCTATTCCTTCAAATACAACAAGGTTAAAAATCACTTGCTCATTCTTTTTCCTTGTCCGGGAGTTCCCATCAGAGCCTGGAAAGGAGCTGTTTTATTAGTCCTACTGCCTAAAACAAGCAACTCTGGGGCTACTCCCCCCATCCCACACGCTGAGAAATATCCATTTGCTGAGACTGGACTCACAGAAACACGTTGTGAACACAGTAAGAATATCCTTGTCACTGAATCTTTCTCAGTAGCCCAGACAAAACCAAGCCTTACTCACCAAGTCATTATCAGCATTTCGCTTCTGTAAAAAAAAAAAAAGGAAAAAATTATGACTAAGGCAGGAAAGCTTCATTTAGAAACAAATAATTTAGCACCTATCTTGTTGCCTTCTGCTTCCAAGTCAAAAGAAGTTGTCCAGGAGAAGGAAGGCTTGAGAAAGGTCCTCATTAGTAAACTGAAGTAAATCTGAGGGAAGAGCAAGTAAGGGCATCAGAGGTAGGTGTAATTATTTTGCACTCCCAGTTTTGGTGAATCTTTTGGTTGTCATCTGATATTAGTGCACCTTAAATAGAGCGAGTTTGAAAGGTAAGTGAAACTTTGAATGTTGCTGACTTAGTATTTCGCTCAAGTGACACAAGAAGTTCCCTTCTTCCAGGTGAAAACCAGCAGTGAACAGCCTGAGAGATGAGGGAAGGAAGAGAAGAGGCTTGAATGCTCAGTGCCATTTATATCTAAATGTTGTTCAGATGAAAGCACACACTAAAATCTGCTCAATACTGCTTCCTTGAGTATAATTGAGCTGTGTGGTGCCATCAAAGTAAAAATGAGTATCTTGTCCTGAGGGTGATACCTTTTTCTTGGGAATTCCTGGTTCTGGGTCCTGTGGTATATAATTTTTTAAACTAATCTCCTTTGGAAGAAAAAAAGTGGTTTGTGTCAAAGCATAAAAAAGCAGTTTGCATGGTTTTTTTCCCAGTCATAGACACCTCCAAACTAATAGGCAGACCCAGCCCTACACTCTTTCAGATTTATTCCTGATTTTTTCCTGTTTTGCCCCGACAGCCTGTCATTCTAACACAAATAGGTAGGCTGGTAATTCAGCAGGCTTACAGAGAGGAGAGGTGGTCGCTATGAACAGCTGCATGGAGGAGAAAAAAAAGCTGTTAGAACTTTGGTTTTGCATATTTGCTCCCAGAGCAGGTGCAAATATCAGAAGCTCTACAAAAATACCGTGTACTCTCTTCTGAGAGAACAGGCTTCAAACATATTTACCGAACCATGTTAAAATAACCGCAATATATTGTGTAACCCAATTCCTGTAAGTCTGGCTGCAAACGCCTTATCTCTTTTGGCTCCAAGAGCCTCATGGGTCACATTTTGTGCAAGAGTATTTACCCGCTCCACCAAACGGAGGGGCAAAGACACAATAAAGTCATTAAGGTGTTTGTTACCTTGCACAGTTTACAGGTTGGAAACGGAGACACTGAGGGTTATTTTTTGTTTATTGTGGAGGATTTTTTTTCACTATGTTCTACTAAATCTATGGTCATGCAAGGTTCTGCTGGAAGGCTTCTGAACTTCTGTAGGAGCCCGGCCAAAAACCCTGTGTACAGTTCTCTAGGTTTAGCTTTCAGACTGATATTGCCATATAGGTGATTTTTGTGTGTATTCATTTCCCCTTAGAAAACACAAAATGAGGTGTGGACCCTGGAAAAAGAAAAGCTGGAAGTCACTAAAATGTCAGTTGGTTTAGTACAAACTTTTCCTTAAAGTGGAATTACCAAGCAGTTTAAGAATACGGAAAACTCCAAAAATTACAGTTACAAACCCTGCATTTCTGACTACTACCTTCTAAATTAAAAGACACTTTACCTGCATTTAATCTTTATGTAATTGCTGTTGTGCACATTCTTTATAAGAATTATGAGTTCTACAGTAGTTTTGAAAGAGTTCTGTTCTGATTCTGCATAGATTTGGGGGGGCTACTCTACCATTCTCGTTGAAAAAGAAAATACAGAAAAATCTTCAGTGGAAGGCATCAGTCACTTTGTACTTGGGCTGATCTTCAGTGGAGATACTCAAACCCCACTGGACACCATCCTGGGCTACCTGCTCTACCTGACACTGATTTGCACAGGGGAGTGGATTAGGTGACTCTGTGATTTATTCTTTTTTTTCATTCTTAATGATTCACTTGGATGGAGCTAAAGACCTCACTGACATCAAGGTCATTTTAAGCCATGTGGGCAGAAAGTGATAGGGTGCCATTAAAAAATGTTATGCAATTCTAGACCAAACTGAGATTTTAATATCCTCTACCTTGTTTAATTATGGTTACTTGATAAAATATTTCTATAGTATTTGCACATATTTGCCATTTGTACCAGTTTTTGGAAAAAAGAAATCAGTTGTGTAACAGTCAAAAATTCTGCTTTTGTTTCATACTGTTTTGTTACAGCAACAGCAGAGAGTATAGGTGCAAAAACATGTAGAAATTGGAGAGGAAGAGCAGCGGTAAAAAGAAATTTGAACTCTCAAGAAAACGTAAGGAAAAGATGGTTCCCATTACAGTGCTTGCTGAAAGAAGCCCCGATTTTACAGCTTGGGAAACCAAAACACAGCATGACTAAAAGATTCAGCAAAGACTGTGTAGTTAACTTGAAACGACCTCCAGGAATTCACACCACTGAGCAAGGTATTTGCATATATTGCTAAGCATTACATAGGAAAAATAAGGCACAATTTTATTATTTCTAAATTGTTTCCAAATCTACAGCAACATTAAAGAGTTCATCATCCCAAGTGATGTGAATTGGCTATCACAGAGAAGAGACCATAATGCAGCTAAGCTGAGAACCGAACTGCCTTGGGAGCTATGCAGGAATCTCGCTGCTGCCAAAATGAGAGGGCCATAAAAGGAGAGCTGTGTCACTGGCACCCGCGCTTTGGATGCTTGGAATATGTAGATCTATGGGTAGCTTTTCACCTAGAAAAATCTTCCCACCCGTAGTAGCTGCGTGCATAGGAATAAGGTGTACGAGTGCATGTAGTGATTTGGGTTTTTGCTCAATTTTCAGCAGAACTTGGTCTGTTTACCTGCTCATAGCTTTAAAAGCAGCTTTGACAGCTTGAAGGTCACCAACGAGACAGACTTTCAGCTTCATCACTCCTCACTGATGTACTGCTTGCTCACGGGAGCTAAGGCAGGGATGGGGACCAAGATCTTCACACCACTTAGCAATCTCCTCCATTTCAACTGAACTACAGTTGCATTAAGTATGTACTGAAACTGGGGGAATCACATGCCTTTTTTGTAGTGTTCTGCATGGATGGATGGAACGCTGCACAGAGCTTTAGCTATTTTCCATTTAGAAAGGCTTTAGCATTGCAAGACACACAGAGAACAACAGGTAGGACGGCAATCAGGAGGAAAAACCTACATTCTATCCAGACTACATCATGGTTAAATAGTAAGAATCCGTGGCATCTCCAATTCGCAGCAATAAATCTCAAGCTGATTTTTAAAAGACAGCTATGTTATTATCCTGATTTTCAAATTAAAAGTCATGGCAAAGTCCATAATTTAATCAACAGAAATTGACTGCAAGTTGCTCTCGCTCATTCTACCCACTAGAGAGATTTGCCCTCTGTAACTTTTCTCTCAGTATGTAACTACTGAGAGAGAGGGAAATAAATTATTGAGTTGAGGAGTAGTGGCTGGCAATCTAACTGAAGAAAATAACGCAAACATTAGGAAGCACTGCCTTACTCAGAGATCCAGTCAAAACCAGAATGGCTCCTTTGAGGGTCAGAAATAGATTTCATGTTATGTTAACACGCAAATCTTCTGAGAACAATCCTACCATGTAATTTGAATAGGGGACATATTTAGCTGGATGCCATGCTACATCTGTTTTCTGCTTCTCGGAGGCATCTTCTCCGGCATATTTTGTATTGCTTTACAGGTGCTGAAGTAATTTCCTGGCAGCGCTGATTGTTTTACACATTTCAGTATAAGATTACTAAAGCATTTTACCATTGCGTGGTGATGACAGGGAAAACAGAAGAAAG
>JAVSBS010017454.1:0-23401 GCA_033124195.1 Coracias cyanogaster | reverse complement strand
CCAAGCCGTGGAGATGTGGTGCTGAGGGACATGGGTTAGTGGTGCCCTGGCAGTGCTGGGTTAATGGTTGGACTCAAAGATCTCAAGGGTCTCTTCCAACCAGAATAATTCTGTGATTTAGAGACAGCGAGGATGAGGGGGCACAATGCGCTGCCCGAGGAGGGCAGCCTGGGCCACCACGTCCTGGGGAAGAGCACCCATCTGGGACAGTCAAGTGCCAGAAGATGCAGAGATGCCTTTTTTCCACCTTGAAATACACAAATTTATTCACTGAGAGCCATCCTTTTATTGCGTAGAGATGGATGTGTGCGCACACGTTATTTTAACTTCACGGCTCTCCCATCCGTACATAAAACAGCCCAGGGAGCCGAAGTTGATTCATCTGTTTGCCACAGAAGATGGATCAGTTAGCAAATTATTTTATTGACCCGCAGCTCTGCTCAAGGTCATTTGTTTCAGTGGACAAGGCAGCATGCCTGGCATGGCAAACAGGGCTGAGGAGGGAACCTCCATATGTGAGAGGCAGATCCAAGCCCCTGGGAAACTGGGCTCATTGCGGAACATTCCACATCACGCTGGACCCCTCGCAGCCCGGCTGCGCTCACCGGATAAGCTCGGCATTTGGGCTTTAACGCTGCAGCTTTCTCAGCTGTCTCGAGGCTTTTATCCCTGGCTGCTGCTGGGAGAGAAAATCTCTCCTTCTTCACCAAAATGTGGTTTGAAATCTTTTCGCTCTGTTCTGAAAGGACAATGAAAATAATTTCAGATGAGGAAGGGAGGAAATAGAATTAAGGAGCTCAATCCTCATCCAAACTTAACCCAGGTCCGTAGCCTGTAGGGATGAGGGACTTGCACAGAAAACCACACTGCAGAAAAGCTGGGCCCTTCCTGGCGTTGTTGGTCTGCACCTAAAATTGGTCAGGGAGAAAAATGCAGACTTCCCTATAGCCTGGGGCTGCCGGCGGGCTTTGTCCGCAGGGTTTTGTGGGCATCGCTGCAGCCCCACGTCCTTCTGAGGTCCCACTGACACGCAGAGACCTCCAGCCAGCACATGTCCCCTTGGCTCTCCTTGGAGCAGCCATCCTCTGCTCCGGAGCATCTCTGCCCTCTCTGAGCCTCCCGTGGAGCCGGGGCCTTGCTAACCTTCATTGATTTTGCCTAAGCATTTATTAATTGATTGCTGCAGGGTTACCACAGGCTTCTGCTTGCGTTCGGAGGAGATGAGCTGTCCGTGGAGTATCCTCGCATGAACTCCCGCCGTACCTCCATCCACACGCGGTGGGTTCTGCATCTGCTGCTCTTGCTGCTGAAGCGGCTTTTAACCAAAGACATATGGGGCCCATTAACGCGGTTTTGCTTGTTTGCAGAGCCCGATCTTGGGAAGAACAGGCTGATTTCAGCTCATAGTTAAACATCTCAAGCCGAGATACAGCCGAGCAGAAGCAGAGCTGGAGAGCTGGTGCCAGCCCGGCCGCTGCCCGTCGGCACATGAGGCTGCATCAATCTCGGGATGGATGCGGATGAGGTTGAATCCGCAATGGACACAGACCAGCTTAATTATAACAAAGCCGTTGGTGTTTCCTTTTGCCCAGCTTAAAGCTGAGCCCTTCCTAGAGCAGCTCTTGCCCCACTGCTTGGACAGAGGGGAGGGGACCTGGGGAACAGCCGGGCTGGGGACTCGCCACGTCCGTGCGGCTGCAAGAGAAGATCCTGATCAGAAGTGCTTGGGCAGTACCTCCAACCCTCGCCTCTGCCTCAAGGAACGGCTCTAAAATAAAAGCTGGGCTTGGGCTTTCTCCATCTGTAGTCCCACCCCAGTCTTCACACTTTTTTTCAACTTTACAAATGTGCCAGATTTAAAAAAAAAAAAAAAGAAGAAGAAAAATATCAAAAAGGGAAAGTAGCACATCCCTTTGTGCAAGGCTTTCTTAAAATCCCTGTTAAGTTCCTGTACATGCTGACAGTTTTACAATTTACATGACAGCTGGCTTGCTTGGAGGAGATCTCTGTTAATTAAAATAACACAAAGGGAAAGAAGCGAAATCGTGTCAGCGGATAATTAATTCGGAGCAGGGCACCAGGCTGCGTGCCGATCCCGCTAACAAAACTCTGCAGGAATTCACAGCTTTACGGGGCCCAGCCCCGCTGAGCCTCCCGGAGCTGCGCTGGCTGCTCGGCCCCGACCTCCGCACCGGGCTGGTCACGGCAGGACACGTACCCTGGGTGCAAGGAGCTGCGTCCAGGGAGAGCTGGGATTTGGACATGTGCTTTTCCCGGGATGTCCAGGTCTGGAGGAGGCTCCTCACTGGGGCTCTACCTTTCCCACACGGATGCTTTCTGCTCCTGCCCCTTTGCGCTCAGCTATCCCTCATCCCACATGCAAAGGTCACGGGAGAGCATTTCATCCCTCTGCGAGCTCCGCTGCGATTCCGGGGCTTTCCAGGGCTTGCAGCAGCCGGCGGGGACCCCGGCCCGTGGCCAGCACAGCCGAGGCCAAATCATTGCTGGCAGTAGCCAGGCAGGTTATCTCCCTGCTCCAGCCTCACTCAGCTGAGGAGTCCATCAGAAGCCGATCCAGCCGCAGCCACGCTGCTGGAGATGAGCTCTGTCCTTGGCCGAGCGGCAAATCTGCGGTGGGCTGAGCAGGGTGGGCTTGATGTGAGAGATGATGGGTGGGTGCAGGAGGGGAAAGAGGGTCCAGCCAACCCCGGGTGGACTCAGGGAGCCCAGGGGGGGCCAGAGGAGCAGGGATGAAGCTCTTGCAGAGAGTAAGAGGATTTAGTGGGAAGCGGAGTGAGCCAAGGCCAAGCCCTGGGGCGCTGGCTGGGTGCAGGCTGTGCCATCGCCGCGCTCGGCTCCCCTCCTTGCCACCTTGGTGCTGGAGGTGGCATCTCGGGGTGCCCCGATGGTGCCGGTCCCCGGGCAGGGACGGCGGCTGCACCCAGCGCCTTCCGCAAAACCGGCCACTCGGCAGCTCCCGGCTGAAGTTATGCTTAGTTAACTATTCTGCGGCTCGTGCTCGCTGCTTTAGTGTGCTGATCAGGCGGGCTTGGAGATGGGGAAAGGGAAAAAAAAAACACAGAAAGGAAAGAGAAAGAGCAGCCCAGGGCTCCAAAGCAGCTGAGGTGTCAAAGACAGAGATTTAATGAATGTGCCTGCGGTTCACCTGAACAGATGAGCACAAGCTAGAAGGAGAGAAGGAAGAAAATGGAAAAAAGAAAGGATCATTTTTCAGATTGGCAGCTCCCCTCCCAGACATCTTTTAACAAGAGAGGGGAAAAAAAGGCTTTAAAGGGCCAGCCAGCTGCTTCTCTCCACCGCAGCGGGGACCCAGGCACCCTGACACCATGGTGGGGGTCGGGCTGGATTGGTGCTGTGGCTCCTGGACCCCCGTCACCCGCTGGGGACCGGCTGCTGCTGGTGTGCTGGAGGAGCAGGGTGCTGCTGGACCTGCGGCAGAGGAGGGGCTGGAGACGAGGCAAACCCGTGGGCTCATCCATCACCGTGAGCCAGACCCTGTTTGAAGGCAAGCAATAAGTGTCTGCCTGCAGAATAAATCCATGCACTGAACATGTTAATTAACAGAGGGGTTTGGAGCAGCCAGCCCAGGTCAGCAGCTCTCCACGCTGTCCGGAGCCGTCCTGGAACACCCAGGCCCCCCCAGGAACCGGGGCAGAGCCCCCCTGGGCCGTCCCCGTCCCCCATCACCCCATGCTGGAGCTGGGCTCCCTCTGCTCCATCACTGGGTCCTGCCTCAGGAAGTTGCACAAGGACCCTGGAAGAGCATCAGCTCTGGAGATTCTTTGCAGTTTACGAAGAGAGAGACTTTCTTCCCCAGCAGCTCTGGGCAGCTCCTTTCTGTTCTCCTTCGTAGCCGTTTCCCATGAAGAACCTTACTCTGATCAGTACTGTGTCCAAGCAGTTGGCCGCAAGTTTTATCAGATGGTTTTTTTTCAAATGTCTGGAGGGAACTATTTTAATAAAATCATATTTAATACAATTGTACTAAATACAACGTGTAATGTGTCCCAAGCCAGCAGCTTCCCTCTGCTCGTTCATCCAGCAAGGCATAAAGGAAAAAAACACTCAAGAACGTGCCTCAGAAAAGTCCTGGCCACAAAGGAGCCAGCTGGCACAGGAGGGGAGCTGGAGGAAGGGCCCCTTGTCACCCCGGCGGTGTCCGCTCCAAGGGCAGAGGGGGAACCAGCGCTCTTCCCAAAGCCTGAGCAACTCGGGCTGAACCGTTCAGAACTGATTAAGAAGAAGCTCTTGGCTGTTCTTAAGCAGCCCGGCTCCTGAACACCCACAAACCACGGCAGAGGAGGGAGCGAGGCTGGCACTGGGCAGGAGACAGGCAGAGTTTTGGGTGTTGGAGGCAGAAGGACTCTTGCTTGTGCCCCTGTCTGCCTCCAGAGCTGTAACTGGAGCAGAAACACTGTGCCAGCAGCCGAGCCCGGAACAGGGAATGCTGCCTGGCCCCGGGCACCGCCGGTGCTTGTGGGATCAGCTGCAGTGAGGTGACCAAGAGCAGCCTTGCTACACGCTGGGCCTGGTGACATGGGATCTTCTAGAGATCACATCTGGCTATTCCATGTGTGAGCATCAGGGGGCCGGTTTAACCCAAAGAATTCAGCGAGGCCCTAACAAAAACCTCCCAACTGGCTCTGGTGACTGCGCATCCCACCCCGGCTTGCAAAGCAAGTGATGGGAGATTTAGGGTTTATTTTTCCTTACGTCTCCTGCGGTTGCATGGACAGGCATTGTCAGAAGAAGCTGCTTTAAAGGCGGCCAGTGCAGACACCGCTCCCCCTAACCCACCCCACGCATGAGGACCAGCATCACGTCTCTTCTCATTTGCACATCGCTCCCAGGCTCCATGGGCCTGCAGGAACGAGGGCGGGAGTACTCCAAAATAATAAAAACCAAACCCAGCATCGCCCTGGTGTTCCATTCCTCCCGGCGGGGTGCTGGGATCTCGAGGTCCTCCGGAGCCCGTCCTCCATGGCACGGCTGGCGCGTGCTCCCGCGCGGCACCGAGCTCAGTGCGTGGCTGCCGCAATTAGGGCTATCCGGGCGCCTTCGTAGCTGCAGGACAACATTTTTGAAGGCAGGACTTTGATCTTATTTCCTAAGAGTTTCTCTTTCCCTTCCTTTTCATGTGTGTTTTCCCTGGTTTTGGTCTCATTACCCAGGTGAAGGCTGATGTTCCCCAAGGCGGCCATGCCGGACCCCCCGCCGCAGCCTCGGCCGCCGCGACCCGGAGGCACCGGGACCGAGCATCATTTTGTCTTGGAGCAAGTTTGTCCGTGGGCCTCTCCCGGGCAGAGGCTGCCAATTACGCTCAATGCGCCAAGCTCTGTCAGATCCAGTTCTTGTCAGGGAAAACATCGCGCTGGGGTCCTTCTTCCTCCTTTTTTTGTCTGTAGTTGCTTTTTTCTAGATGTTCAGAATGATTTTGCAAAGGAGCCCCCATGATGGAGATGAGGGGGCTGCTCACGGGTCTCCGTGTGCTGCTCCGGTTCCACAGCTGCACCCTGGGACCATCACCCCCCAGCAGCCTTCATCCCCCCGGGCAGGTGATGGGGATGGGGACAGGGACAGCGCCGCATCCCCGGGGGATGCCACCAGAGCCCGGGCGGCCACCAGCCTCTCGGGATGTGCTGTCGGCTCAGCCCACGGTATCAAAGTCAGCCTGGATAGATAAATAAATCTTGTCCCCTGAACATTAGCATTTCTTCTTAGAACAGGCCCAGCCTTCTCGTAGCCGTAATCCTCCCCAGCACCAGCCTCTGATTAAAACTCCGCTGCTGAGTGAGTCGTAATCCTTGCCACCTCAGGGCCGTTTTATTAATTTTTTAATTTTTTTTTTTTTTTATCCATTAAAACCTGTTTTCTCTAAATGAAATAAAATAGGGGCAGAGATAACAAAACTCATTGCTTTTTCATATATATATATATATATAAAAGAAAGAAACATTTTGCATTAAAAAAAAAAAAAGTTAATAAATGGCCGAGCCCCAACAGATGGGGGTGTGTGCGGAATTTGCATTTTTCAGATTAACATGCACGAGCGAAGATAGAAAACGCACTTGCCCCGGGGAAATAATTTGAGAAATCTTTGCATATTTTATTTAAAAGCATGCCACGTTAGGCAGGGTAATAATGCAGAGCGGTGGTGATTAGGTTAGGCCTGGAGGGATCGGAGCCTGGGACCCTCCCTCCTCTCTCGCTCTGTCTCATCCTCCCTCTAAGCCCCCCCCAAGCCCTGGGTGTTACACCCCGAACACCCCGTCGTGGGGTTAGTGCATTGGGGGATTTATCCCAATGGATTTGGGGCAGCTCCTGCCTCCTGGTCCCTGCAGCAAGGTGTGGGATGCTCCAGCTCCACGCGTGTCAGTGACCTGAATCCCCTGGGATTTGTGGCATCCTGCAGGATGGGCAGTTGGGGTCCCAGTGCCCCGATCCCGGAGGCTGCCTGGGAAATCCCAGCCATGGAGCTTGGCTCTGGCAGCACCGAGGTGCTCCTGTGGAAGCGTTTGTAACGTCAGCTCCTGTCTGAAGTCAGGCGGTAAATCAAGGCTCATCCCTAAAAGCGCATCTCAGCCCCGGAATGCTGCGTGTGGAATATGCTTCAAAAATGCGTGGCCATTGTCGTGGGGATTCAGGCAGCTTAAAAGAAACTGGGCGATCCCTCATCACCTGCTTCCGCTGGAGCACCAACCGCCTGCTCATCGCTATAAGTCTTCAGACCTCCGGACCTGAAAGCACTCGACAAAGGTGTTTTGTCTCCTGTCCCACGGCGAGAGAAGGGGAAGGTGAAGCACCCAGAGCTGGGTGTCAGTGCTCCCTCGAAACCCACAGGAGCCATTCGCCCCTCGGGCAACAGTGGTGGGCAGCAGTGATGGGCATCAGCCATGGGCAGCCTTTCTCCCACCCCAGGGTTTCATCCCCAGCACAGCCCCGTGGCGTGGGTTGGCATGGGCTCATGGGGACCACACTGCTCCAGTCCTTGGAGTTTCAGACTGTCCTGTGAGTTCCTCCCCACTAATTAATAACGCCCAGTAATTAATACCTCACTCTGGAAAAAGCCCGGGCAGATGGAGGTGCCCCTCCAGGAGCCCATCCCTCCACAGAGTGGGAGCTGAGCCTCTGGAGTGACGGATCCTACAGCTCCCGTTAACACCAGTGGTGTGAGGTTGGGTTAGATCCTGCCGTGCACAAGTCTGAAGATGAAAGTCCCGGCAGCTGTGCAGTTTAACAGGGTGATAATTGGGCAGCGGGAGGGGAAGGAGCATAAATAGGAGGCACAGCATGAGCAGAGGTTTTTCCACTGAGCTGGAGGCTTCTTCCTTGGAGGGGGGACATGGCTTGGCAGCTGCTCCTGCATTTGGGGGTTGCTTGTGAGGTGAGCGGCTCCTCTGCTCCTGCTGGTCAATGGAGCAGCTCCTGTGAGGAGGGGGCTCATCCCATTCCTGCTGATGGAACAGTAAATAGAGGGAGAAGCCCTGAGGTCTGTCCTGCTCGGAGATAACCAAAGCTTTGCTCTCCCATCCAGTTGGCCGCACCGAGCCTGGGGCCAGGGCTGCTGGGCTGGGCGCTGTGTGCTGCCGCCTCGCCGGTGGGTACGGCCAGAGGCTGAGCAGACCCCAGCAACCAGTGTAGCACTGGGAGGAGCTCTTCAGTCCTACCAAAAAGGGATAAAAAGACCAAATCCAGGGCCATGATTCTTCTTTAGCCTTGGAAATCTTAACCTCGTCTTCAATGTGGGCCTCATCTTTCTGGCATTTCAAGCTTAAAGTCTCACTTGTCAGTTTTTTCCAGGTGATGAGAACTTGCAGTAGTTTAAGAAATTCTTCAGCTGGGAGCTGCAAGGAAGACAGCCTTGTGCAACCATGAAAGTAGCTTGGAGCAGCCGAACCAGCTTGCCCAAGAGCAGGGAGCTGAAGCACTGCCCCTCCTTCCACAGCTGTATCTTGGGGGTTCCCCGGTGCTGGGCAAGCCCCAGAGCTCCTCAAACCATCCCCATCCCCGCACTGCCCACCGACAGCTTCTGCACCCTCCAGACCTGGCTTGGAACATGGCAAAAAACCTTCCTCCCTGGCAAAACCAGGCCCTTGGAAAGCTCCTGCCACTTCCCCGGCTTTGAAATCTGACCCAGAGCCTGGCTCTCTCCCTGTCTGCTCCCATTATTAATAAACTTTGAAGGGCTCCCTTCTGTCCTTAATGAGATTAGTGTTATTTTCATGCATTGCTGCAGGGCAAAGGACTGAAAAAGTGGCTGATCTGTAAACTAAAGGGTGCTAATCTATAGAGGGTGGGTCCCCCCCGTTCTCATGGCCTCGGGGGCTGGGTGAGAGTAATCAATTAAAAGAGGGGATTAGAGGTGCCTTGGTCACCTCCCTTATCGAGGTCACGCTGACACCCTCCCGGAGCAGGCAGCCTGGGCACGCTGCGCCGGGTCCAGCCTGGGCATGGAGGCTCTTAGAAGATAAAAAAAATCCTTAATGGCCAGTCCCTCTTTACACTCTGGACCCAAAGGAGCAGTAGGGAAAAATCTGTTGTTAATATATTAATGGGCACAATTTGCTTAGCAGGTCTGTCTGGGCTTTGGAAATTAATGCTAATTTAAAGCACAACCTCACCATCTTTTTTCGGTTTTTTTCCTTCCAACTTTATTCAAGCGCCTTCATTTTGCCATGAACTTGGGAAGGAAAAATAGACGACTTAACCAAATACGGCATTGCTTTTTCTTTGGTTTCCCAGAGGTTGTTTTAGCTGCTTTCTAAACCTTTATCCTAGGGAAGGAGAAGGTGGCCTGGCTCAGACTGAGCGTGCTGGAACACGGTTCCTGTGTCCATAATTGAGCATAGAAGAGACTGTCACTCTGCGCTTTTTCCCCACCAGAAGTAGCTCGGGCAGCGCTGCGCAGGGTTGAGCTGCTGCCCAGGCTCTCCGCTACCTGCCGCCTGGGAACAAGCCGTGCTGCGCCTACGCCGGCCATTCCCAGGATCTCTGTCCTTTCCTTTGGATCCAAATGAGCGGCTGAAAATGGCCCAAAGCCCTGACCTGCCCCCGGCCCGTCGCTGGGGAGCAGTTTGTGCGCTGTGGGACTTGGGTGCTGACAGTAATTAATTGTCTCTTTTTGGCGAGCCTGGAGCATCCCAGGCCAGGGACCACGCTCAGCACACCCAAGCCCTGGGGAGTGGGGTGCAGCACATCCCCCACCCAGGACAGCCCAGGCACCCCTGGGACACCCAGGACATGACAACCAGGAGCCCAGCAGCGATTTCAGCCGTGGACCAGCCGTGCCCCGACCACAGCCGCCTCGCAGCAGGTACAGGGTGCAGGGCTTGGGCAGCGGTGCCAATTAGCGGTGCCACAGTCGTCACCCGCAGCCACGGCTTGGTGGCATTGTGCTAACGCTCATCGGGCCTGAGTGCTGGTGGGATGGGCTGATGCCCCCGTAACACGTCCCCTGACAGCCCGTGGGGTCTGAGCTCCCCTGCTTCCCAGCGAGGACCCTCCGATGCTCCTCTCCTCACTTCCACGTGCGAAAGGGATGTCAGTTTGGTTTTATCCCAAGCCCCGTTCCTGTCTGGGTGATAGTTATGGGGTGCTAAAGGGATTAGCAGCCCCTGCGCCTGCTGCACGCGCCGGGGGGACGTGGCACCTTGCTCCGGCAGATAACACGGGAGCAGCAACGCAGGAGTGGAGACTGTGAAACTAATTACCTTAATTTCAAGACCAACTTCAGACAGAGGATGCTATGGGGAGAGATGGCTCCTTTCTTGGGCCCTGGAGGGAATATCAGGCCCAGAGAAAGGAGCTTTCCTTAAGACAAGCGTGGGCAGCGTGCACCAGGAGCCGAGGCTGTGCTGGATGCTGTGGGTCTTGGGGTGCGTGGGGATCGCTTCCCCAGGCTGTTGCAATTATTCCCTGGGGCTGGAGAGGCTACGGGTGACACAGTGGCTCTTGCTCTACTCTCAGCATCTCTGCTTAGCCCAATGTCATCAGTGGTTTTGCATCCTCAGTTGGCTCCCAGCATCCCACCTCCGGCCTCCCTGGGCTCCGCACCAGCCCAGGAAAGAGGGGCAGCGGTTCCCCCACTTTTCCTCGCTGCTTCCACCTCCTGCATCCAGAGCCTGGGAGGAGACGACCGCCCTGGAGGGCTCTTGCTGCCCAAAGCCCCTTTCTGGTGAGCCAGAGCGGGGGGGACACCCCTCCGCACCCCCTCCAACGCCATCACTAAACCCTCCCCTTGGCAGCGGGTTTAATCCTCGCAGCCACGGGGTCCGGGCAGCATCGCCATGGGCGCTGGATTAGGGACCAGCCCCGCTGCACTCCTTTGTCCTCCCTATTGTGGAGCATTTTGCTCGCCTCTGCTTTAAACCTTGTAACCGTTTTGCTGCCTTTTAAAACCGGGTTGAATAGGGGGTGGGATGGAGAGGGGAGTTGGGGGAGAGGAGCCGAGGCTTTGAGGCTGAAGAGAAGCATTCAGGCTGCAGCTGCCCCAGCTCCGCACATTCCCCGTGACCCCCACGGGCACCGCAGCGGCCACCGAGCATCATTGGCAGCTCGGCCGCCCCGGGACAATCCACCTGCTTGCTGGGGACAAGCACTTTCATGCCTATTGGGATTAGAGATTTTAAGTGTCGTTCCGAATTGTGCGGATAAACAGTCTTGTGAAAACTTGTTATCGTGGCGAAAAGGCCCCCGCCACCACCCTTAGTCCCTGGCCTTTTGTTCGGGCAATTTTTATTGCCGGATTGGATTTGATGAGGTTTAAGGTTTATTCTTAGGACTCCATTGAAGAGCTGATCCTTTGTCTCCCGCCGTGGAGCGTGAAGAATATGAAACGTAGGCAAAAATAAATCTGCTTTTCACACGCATTAGCTCCTGGTACACACAGGGACCACCAAACGCAGCTGAGAGCGGCAGCACCCCCGGCCCTCTGCCCTGGCCCCCACCTGCACGGGTCTGCTCCGGCCTCGCTGGGCTCCACACCCTCTCCCCGAGCCCCCCCGGGCTCCTCCGAGCAGGGACAGGTCCTGCATGGCGGGTGGCCACAGACCACCTTCTCCCGAGCTGCAGGAGCCAGGCAAGAGCTGCTTCCATCACATAGAATTAGGAGGTGCCAGGTCTACAAAGAGCCCAAAAGGCAGTGAGGAAAGAGGACAGCATCCCTCCCTGTCCACCCCCTCCCCAAAAATCCAACCCCACTGGCAGGTCAGTCCCTGAATCGCTTCATTTATCACCAGTCACTTCAGGAGAGATTAATCAGCAGGGTAATTCTGGAGGAAAGGTTGCTCCAGGGGCTGCCTTTCATTTGAGGGAAGCTCCCTGCGAGTTTCACCTTTATTGCAGGGAACCTGCTCTGACACGTTCCGCACCGGCACGGCTGCCCAAGAACCAGGGACGAGCCCGTGCCCCGGGCTCCATCCCCACCTCATCTCCATCCCCGCCTCATCTCCATCCCTGCCTCATCTCCATGCCCAGCTCTTCTCCATCCCCAGCTCTTCTCCATCCCTGCCTCTTCTCCATCCCTGCCTCTTCTCCATCCCCACCTCTTCTCCATCCCCAGCTCACCCCTGCAGCTGAGCGCAGGGCAAGGCTTGTGCCCGCGCTTTGAGCTGGCATCTCCCGAGCAGTCTCCCCAGGAGGATTTGGCAGCACTGGGAGCCAGCGGCAGGCGTCTGGCACAAGCTGAGAGGCAGCTTCTGGAGAGCCTGGAGCCAGAGGCAGAAAATCATGCAAAACTTGCTGGATTGGGCTGGTTCCAAGTGATAAAAAACCCCAGGGCATGCAAAACCTGCTCAGAGCTGAACTGGAGCGGGGCTGGCCTGGAGGAGCACCCACTTCGAGGGGTGTCTCTCCCGATGGCTCCTGCCATGAGCCGGGAAGGTCTCGACCTGACTTGGTCCCATGGCCAGGAGCTGCCCTGGCCTCATCCTGCTGAGGGAGGTGCAGGCAGGGATGCAGCAGGGCAGGCTGGGATGCAGAAGGGCAGGCAGGGGTGCAGAGGTGCAGGCAGCGATGCAGAGGTGCAGGCAAGGATGCAGCCCTGCCCAACACACCAGCTCACCACAGTCGGGACAAGTGGATCCTCAGGGACCCCTGTTTTCCTGCAAGACCCTCAGGCAAAACAGCACGTTGTTACTTCTAGCAGCATGTCCTTGGCCAAGCCCCATCCCCTGAATGCCCAACCCTTGAATTAGATGAAAACAAAATAATAAATTAGAGGGAGAGAGGGAAAATTGAGTGATGAAGAGGACAGGGAGAAGAAAGCTCTCCCGTGGCAGAGCTTGAGAAGAGGTGGTGAACGAGCAGGACGGGACACGAGTGTGCTGCCCACAAGCATTTAGGATGCAAGATGTCCTTGGTGGCTGCCAGGATAGTCCCACCACGATGTACCGTATCCATGGGAGGGACAGCAGAGGAGAAGAGGGATGAAGGCTCTGCCTTCTGGAGGCAAGATGCAGCTGCTGGAGTTCACTTGGCTGGGCTGCCCCAGCCGGTGCTGCGGGCTCAGGACACTTCTTGTGACACTGTCCCCCCGGGCAGGGGTGGTGTCATGCTGCCGGCGGTGTGAGCCTGTGCCCCATCCGCCGCATTGCTTCCCACTCTGCATCTCGCACGATGATTCCCTAGACACCCAGTGATGTTCCAGCTCCTCCTGTTTGGATAAAATATCTGTAATTACACGCATGCCTAATTTGAATTATTTCCAGAGTGCAATCCTAGCGCGTTGGACCCTACTGAGCAACTTGGCAGGAGACTCCCTTGTCATCGGGGAGAAGTTAGGTGGTGGGACTTCTGCTCCCTGGCTGAGTGACCAGCATGGCCATCAGGCGACCACCCCGGGGTGCTAACGGCTCATTCCCAGCACCCTGACAGGCTCTTCCCTGAGGTCCAGCAGGTTCTCGAAGGTACTTTAGATGTCTGACCCCAGAGAGAGGAATAGGGAGGGGGATTTCTACATCTGCTCTTAGACTTGTCATTGTCAACCCCATTTTGAAGCTGGGAGGGTGTGAGAAGCTAATTGATGTGCCCAAGGCCTCATTCCTAGCTGCAGAGATGACAGATGCTTTCCCAAAAGCGACGCTGCCGTTAGAAATGGTGGGGCTGGTGGAGAAGGTACCGAGTGAGTTTCTTTGGCCTGTGCCAGGGAAGACGTCAAATTTGATTCTCATCATGGTCCCTTCCGGCCCCGCAGTCGATGGGCTCAGAAGTGGGGTTGGCCGGGGAACAAGAACTGTTCCATCAAACGTCCAATGTTTTAAAACTTGGTTTTCTTCCAACGTGCGACCAAACTGAATCCTTTGGAAAGTTTTCCACGGTGAGCCACCCTGAGCACTTCCCAAAGAGCCAGGGGCTATGGGCAGAGCCTGCCGCGGGCAGCAGAGACCTCCCAACAGCAGGCAGGGTGTTGTGGGGGGCAGCCCACTCCCCCCAAGGTGGGCACGTCCCAGCGATGAGCACGTCCAGCCCCGAGACCCCCGGGCTGCCCACCCCAGCAGGTCCCTGCCTGCGCTGCCAGCAGCATTGTCTCCGCATGGCGGGTTTCTTTCTGTGCAGGAGAGTCGTGTGGCCCCTCTCAGCAGCCTTGCACTGTCACCTTGCGTTATGTGCTCGATGAGAAGTGACAGATGAACCTCCCTCCCCTCCCTTCCCCTGCCTGCAAAATTCCCGGGGGCTGCCCGGCATTGCTGGGGAGCAGAAAGTGGGTGGTGGGCGAGGGGACCCCAGACCTCAGCACCCATCGCCAGCACCCGCAGAGGCGGCGCGGGTGGCTCAGGGATTGGGGAGGGGTATTATCTGGAGACTGGGAAGTAACATCTCAGTGGGTTTCAAAGGCATGTCCTGGTGCCCTCCTAGGGACGATGTGGGGTGGGCATCTCCCCACCCAGGCTCCCGCCCGTTCTGCTCTTGGGTCCGAGGGTCGAGCAGGGCTGAGCCCCTTGTCCATGGCACAACACTCCCGCCCTCCACACTTCCCCCAACTCTTAATTTGTTCTCTATTATTTTTGTCTTCCCCTCCTCCCCCTCTCCATCTCAGCTGCCTGATGAATGAAGGATGGGTTTTTAAGCCTTTTTTACCCGCAAGGCCCGCAGCGCTGGCTTGGCTGCTATCGCTGGGATAAATGCAGGCTTTTCGGCCCGGAGCAGCATCCGGCAGAGCCGCTCTGCTCCCCCCGCGCCGGGTTATCAATCCCCGCTCAGCATCGCCAGCGCCGGGCTGGGTCCTCTCCACTGGGAGCCCTTTTCCTACCCTCTGGCCACAAGAAAGACCAGTGTGGCTTAATTCTGCACAGTATCAACACCAAACAGACTCAGCCCAACGCTACTGGCTTCTCTTAATTCGTCTTTGTATTCCTCGTTTTTCATGAATTTTTAAAAAGTTCCCACTTCTCTCCGCGCTTCCGTCTTATCCGGCGGGTTTGGGTGGGTTTGCCGGGCGCGTGCCCCCGTCCCCGCCTGGCTCTGCAGCCCCCTCCTCACCCTCCTGGAGGAAACAAAGGAGACAGAAAGTCAGCTCGGATCTCCCTACCCTGGAAAGTTCTTTGGTGGCCTGAGGAATAAAATCTCGGGCAGCCCAGCAGATGAAAGGGAGGTGTGTGCTTTTCAGATCCACGCTGCTTGGGTGCCGGCCCAGCCCGGTGACACCGGGGCTCGGTGACACCAGGGCTTGGTGACACGGTGCTCTGCTCTCGCCGGCATCACCCAAATGTGAAAATACAGATGGGGGCTCTTGCAGGGCAGAGCTGGAGCCACAGGGTGGAAGAAGGCTTTGGGGAGGCAAACCAGAATTATTTGAGCCCTCAATGGACTTAAAAAAAACCCCAGATGCTTTTCTTTGTTGTTTTGTTCTAGTGCAAAATGCAGCCTCCACCCATGACCAGGAAGTGGAGGCTGCCTTCTCCCTCCCAGCCCTGTCCAGAGCTGAGAAATTAAGGCAGGATAGAGGAAAATGAAGATCCCAAGACAGAAAAGACAGAGCCTGTGAACGCAGCCGAGCCGGGCTTGTTCGGAGCCGGCGTCTTGGTTTGAATCTAAACGCGGATGAGCTGGAAGCCTCCCCAAACCCACCCCGACCTGCGCCCGGCTCCCCGGCTCTGCGGCCCCAGGGGTTCATGTCTGCAGCGGGTGGCAATGCCAGGCTCCCACGGGTGCCACCGCTGAGCTGCAGCCTGTCCTCGGCAGCCCCCGGCCCCGTCCTAACGGGCAGCAGCACCCGGGGCGTCATCCCCCCGTCCTGGCCGAAAGGAGCCAGCGGACCATGGCAGCGAGCCCCTCTGGGGCTGGGTAGGGGTTTCTCGGGCGTCCAAGCAGAACCTTTGTTTTTAAGCCCTCAATCAAATGCTCATAGACAGGCAGCTTGCGTGGCACTTGGGTTATTATCCCCTTGGAGGAATAAAGTGCAGCATTGAGGCTTCTGGGATTCAAACCGATGGTTCCAGGGCTCCAGATATTTCAGTGCTGATGCTTAAAACCAGGAAGGCATTCCCTCCAGCGAGACAGCCACTACATCACACGGGGAACGCGCCATGAAATAATGATGTACAACTGGCCTTGAGGCACTCTTTGCAGCTTGATTGGCCTCAATGGCAGAAGAATAACCGAGAGTTTATTGCTTCTCTTCTAGTGATCTTTACTCCCAGCTGTTTTCTCGGGGAGGCCTGGATCCCTGCACCTCCTCTGAAGAGCTGAGGTGCTTCCCGGGATGGGGCTCTGCTGTCACAGGCTGGATCCCTGCCGGAAAAATCCCCCCAACCTCTGCCCAAGGCAGGCGGTGGGACCTGGGCACATCTTGGACCCCTTTCCCCTCCCCCTGTGGGTGCAGCAAGCTCCTGGAGCAGCACCCAGCACCCCTGGCCTCAGCACCCAACCGTACAGAACAAAGAGCACCCAGCTCACACCGCGTCCCCTGTGCCAGCACCCAAGCCACACGCCGTGCCCGCGCCTGGGCACTGCACCGGGCACAGCCCCTGCGCCGCCAGCGATGCCCGAGAGCCGATTCCTGCCCGTGGAAAAGCGGCCAAAGAGCATTTTGACGGAGAAAGTCATTGGCAATCCCCGGCTCCCGGTGCTGGCTGCAGAAGGCAAAGGTTAGATGGTTGCAGGTGATTTTTCCCCCCTTTTTCTTTTGAGGAGCCGTGCTGCAAATAGCCAGATTTCTAAGATTTCTCTATCATTAAAATGTAAATGAAAACAGACACGAAAACAATCTGAATTTCCAGCCGAGTTGCTCTTGCTTAATATTCTACCCTGAAGGGGGATGTGCGGAAGCCACAACATTTCAAAGGGAATCATTAAAGAAGGCAGGCTCAAACTGTGTTTTCATCAGATACCGCGGCAGAGCCGAGCACTCGGGGTCTTGCCCATCCCGCCGCTGCTGGAAAGGACGAGTGGGAAAGAGCTTTGGAAAAAAGAGACGTCCCAGCCAGGGCGAGGAGGACCCGCATGCCGAGCCGGGGCTGTGCCGGGGTGTGCGGCTGCCGGGCTGGCTGGGAAGGGTCGTGTGCCGGCGCGGTTCAGCTCCAATACTTCCCAAACCTGCCTCCAGCCTCCATCCGTCCATCCCGAGCTCTCGGCATCGGCGCTGCTTTGTTCTGTTTCAAGAAGAAAGACGAGGTGGTATTTATCAGTGTAATGTGTTTAAAATTAAATATAAAATACCAAAAAGTGAGAATAGCCTGAAAAAATGGTAGTGCAGCCAGGCAGCGGAGCTCCTGGGGTGCGGAACGGGCTGCGCGGTTTGGGTGAATCCCCATCAACGCCAGCGATGCGCAGAACGGCTCAGGGTGCTGCTGGGTTTGCATTCGGTTTTTGCAGAGGTCACCGTGCAGCGGCTGCGCGGAGGCTGGCGGGGAGCAGGAGCACCTCAACCAGCACCACGCATGTGGCCCAGAAAGGTGATGGCTCCAGGGCTGTGCGATGGCTTCGGCATGGCGCTGGGACAGTCCCCAGGTGCTGCAGGGCCAGGGCTGGCAGCCGTGAGGGCTTGTCCCAAAGGGCACTGCTGGAAGAGGAGGGATGCAGAGAGGCTCAGGGGCACATGTAAGACCCCAGGACCTGCCCCCAGCCCTCGGGTGCCCACTGCTTGATGCCATGTACCCAGGGCTGCAGGAAAACGAAGCCCGGCTGGGCAAGGAGCATCCCTCTGCTAAGAGAGCAGTGAAGGTCTCCCAGGCGGAGCTCTCTCCAGGCTGCCCATCCGGGTATCCCATGGGTGATGCTCACCATGCAGAGGCAGGGCAGGTCCCCTCTGGCCCCTGCCCCTGCATCTAGACCCCTTCCCTTTTTCCCATTGCCTCCCTTATCCATGCTTCCCGGCTGTCTGGAGGGGGCTGTGGGATCTGTGCTGCTCTGGCTGCGTGGAAAAGGCTCTCGGCTGCCTGGCTCCGGTGCCCACCGGCGGGATGGCTGAGCCCTGCCCGGGGCACAGCAAGGACAGAGCCTTTTTGTGCCCCACCACCCTGCCAGACCCCCAGGCAGTGGCAGGTGCTCCCGGCACATATGGATCCTATAAGGGCTGAGCTCACCTCTTCGGGCAGCCCCGCTCCTCCGTGTACCGGGGAGCAGCGAGGAGGGACGCTGGCGGTGGGACCCCGGGGCTGCCCGGGGTGCGAGCCCCTCGCCGCGCTGGGTGCTGCCTGGGTACAGCGTTTGGGGAGAGCGGAGCAGCCCCGGCTGGGCTCACCCTGCCAGCCAAGAGCCAAGGAAAGCCCTTTGCCTGCTGTAAACCAAACATGTGAGTTCTAGAAGTTTCCGAGACACAATAAACAGGGGATCCCAGGATGCTTCAAGTGCGTCCCAGTCTGGATCTCTGGATGTTAATGGCTCGAGGTGATTAATTTTCTTTTGTACTTCCACGGCATCGGTTATCACATCACTCAATTTTATTTTTAAAGACTTTTTTTTTAAGCCCACAAAATACTGGAAAGAGTTAGAATGGATTCAAATTACAAGGTAAAATATTTCCTTCCAAAGCTTCGTAAATACTTCTTTTTTTTTTTTTTTAATGCTCTTATTTTAACTTTCAAAGAAAGGCAACGTTTGCCAAATCTTGCTTTGTGCAGTAAAACCCGTCCAGTGTTACAGGGATTTAATAGAATAATAACAATAAACTTTCAGAAGAGACCTTAAAAACAAAGGGCCCTGTCTGCCACGCATGGAAATTCAAGCTCATGCCCAGGGCTCCGCAGCTCGTTTTCCAGGGAAGCGACACATGGGAGCCCCAGCCCAGCCACGGCTCCGGCTTCTGCCAACGGCCTCATCCAGCCCCCGCGGCCAACACTCAGTCTTCCCACCAACCTGGGGGGTTTCAGAGCCAGAGCATCTCCTCCGAGCCCCCGAGAGCCGCGTTATGCATCTGCAAGGTGAGAATCCAGCCCCGTATTTACCAAGGATTGGAAATCCCAGAGGATGGAGATGTCCCCAGCGTGGTCCTCGGGTGCATCCCTGTCCGCAGCCCCGAGCTGGGGCCTGCCCCTTGCACCCATCCTGCGCGGGGCTGGATCCGTGCCCAAGAGGGAGCTGGGCACTGGGGGTTTGCAGAGCTCCGGTCTCCAGGGTGCGAGTGCCCGGGGGGGCAGAGCCGGGTTCTGGCTCCCCCCAGGCTGGCCTGGGCTCAGCCTCGCAGCTTTTTGTGTCTATTGTTTTTTTCCCCTGCAGTTGGTCGGGTTTTTAATTAATTCCCAAATCTCATTTGGGCACCAGAGCTGGGGGTGGGAAAAGCTCTGTCTGAAGCCGATTCTGCCGATCAGCGCTGGCCATCTCCACCCAGCTCCGGGGGCTCCGCGGAGGAAGCCTCTTGCTTGCGGAGCAGATCCGCCACTTTGATGTGCTCCCACAGTTATTCTTTCATTTCTTGAGCAAATAATCCGGATTTTCCGCGATATTTACCTTGGAAAGAATTATTTGTGTAAAGCGTTCGACCAAGACAAACAGAACCGCTGGGTCTGTCTGCGGGGCTGGGAGGTCTCACGTTCCCCTAAACCTGCCGGAGCGTCTCCACAAGCAGCAGCCGAGGTGGGAAACGGGTGGAAAACGGGCAGAAAATCGGCCTTAAGGCCGAGCACACGCACGTCCCAACAAACCCGCACGTCCCAACGAACCCGCACATCCCAACGAACCTGCCGAGGGCTGGGGACAAACCCCCCGAGCCCCGGCCGTGAGGCACACAGAAGGCAGAAAAACCGCAGCCTGCATGAATTGTGGCTGTAAAAGGGGCGACGGCATCCCTGAATTCCCACCGATTCGGAGGCTGTAAAGGAGAAACAGGAATGGGGGCTAAAAAAATAAAAGGTGAAGGAAGGTTCAAAGGCCTGTTACAGCTTGGGCTTTTCATCTCTGGTTAATCTCTACAAGGCCTGAGGCAAAGTCACCTTTGGGTCAATACTCAGGTGTTTTTATCTGCCATCCCCATCTGCCCCAGCTGCCCCCCAGCCCTCCCGGAGCTGCCCCCCAGCCTCCCGAGCAGCCGGGGCCGCGGGGCAGGGCAGGGGGGGGCCTGGGGAATCCGGTCCCCCCGGTTCCAGCCAGGCTGTCCCGGGGCGGAGGGTAAATCCTGCACCCGCGCTGCGCCCCAGCGCCAGCCCCCACCGCCCCCCGCCCCATGGGGAGAGACGGGGGGAGCGACGCACACGAGAATTTAAAAGCAAAAAGGCTTTTACACGGAGCATGAACCAACTGCCGGGGCTGGGAGGAGGGTGCCAAGACCCCTGCCCTCGACCACGGCACGGCTGCTCCCGGCACGTACCCGCCGCACGCCCGGCAGGCTGGGGACGGAACAATCCACCCGGCGCTCGGCTGTTTCACCTCCAAGGCTTTTATTAAGGTGTGCGACATGCCCACGATCACACGTCCGGGATACGACACAGGCAGCGGGCGCTGGACACGAGCGAGTGGGAGGGCGGCGAGGCAGCGAGAGCGTGCGGGGCTGCTGGGAGTCGAGGGTTCCCTTCGCCACCGAAACGTCCTTTTCGGAAGCAGTTTTACAGAGCTCCGTGTTTTACCTGCTGGTGGGATGGGAGGAGGCTCAGCCCGCGTCCGCAGTTATTTATGTGCAGTGCAGTAACATCGTGTCGGTGGACGCCGGGATCTGCTGTCTGTCCATCCGTCTGTCCAGGCACTGCACCCCTACACCAGAGTGGGGTCCCAGCGAAGCCACAACCACGCCTCAGCTCCCAAGTGTCTTATTTTACAGATGAGATATGGAATTAGCGCCTGGCTTTGCACAGGGAGTCCAGGCGGGGAGCGTGATCCCCCCGGCTGAGCCCCCGCCTTGCCCCAAAACCGCCCCCGTGGCTGCTCCTTCCACATCCGCAACTTCACATTAACACTTAGTAAAATACTGCAAATAAACACAGCACCTCCTCCTTCACCTCTGAAGTCTGTTCTTTGTGTTCTGTGCGCAGTCCTCGCTGCAGAAAACGTCGATTAGAAAAAAAAGCGCTTTGCTTTCAAATGATAAATTAATATGTAAACACGCACAGCGCAAGCCTGCGACCCGACCATGCACCGCGTTAACGCGTCTCCCGCGACAGACGACGTGCGCCAACACGCCCCGGCTGTACGGAAACACCAAAGTAACTCCCTTAATACTGAATCTAGAAAGAAATATATCGGCTTTGAATCGGTTGACACTTAAACTTAGCTTTAAGCATTCCGAGGTCACTGTTCAGAATGATTTTTTTGTTGTTTTTTCCCTCCCTCTCTCTGCACGAGTTTCGATCTTATCTGCGCAGCTTTCAGGCGGTGCACCGGGGCGAGTGCCCGGGGACAGCTCGGGACGGCCTGCTCGCACCGAGAGCACGAGCCGCGGTCAACACCGGCTGGGCTGCTCCGGTGCGGGTGCGAAGAGGGGCCGAGGCGAGCTTGTGCTGGTCCCCGAGCACGCGCTGAAGCGCTTGCGCCCAGGTACAATTAAAAGCTTCGCTGCCCCGAGGCCGGCGGTGCCAGGCGGCTCCCGCACACGGGGCTCGCCGCAGGGCCCGTCCCGGCACACGCGCGGCTCAGCCGGGCTCGTGCAAAGAACTGTAAATTAGATTTAAAAGATGAGCATCACCATGCCAGACTCAGCAAACCTCAAGGCCCTGAGGTCTACCCAGCCCGGTGGGACACGGTGCAGAGGGAAAGTTGAGATGAATTCAGGGACTTTCAGCTACGTTGGAGTGATATGGGAAGGACAGGGCGGACACCCAGGTGCCCGGCGAGCCCTCTGCACCGGTGCATGGCACCAGCCAGGAGGGCGATGGCTGGGCCGGGGCAGAGCCGGCGGCACCTCAGGGGCTGGGGGTGGCCGTGCCGGCGGCACACGCCGGGCTGTGCTGCATGCAGCGGATCAGCTCCTTGCGGTTGTCCAGGATGGTGTCGAAACTCTCCTGCAGCCGGTTCTGCTGGTCCACGACTTTCTGCTGGAGGCCGTGGATCCAGCGCAGCAGGGCCAGGCGCCGGTACATCACCAGCTGGATGTGGTGCTTCTCCTTCTCCCGCTCCTTGAAGCGCTCCTTGTCCTGGAGGTGCTGCACGGCCTCCACCAGTGCTGGGAAGAGGGTCCCCGGCTCAGGCTCGGCCACCCCCGGCTCGGGTGGGCTCCTGGGGAGGGGGAGAGTGGCGGGAGGGTCCCAGGAGCTGCCACAGGCGCTGTCGGGGCTGTCGATGCTGAGGGAGCTGCTGGCGTAGCCGTTGTCCTCCGCAGGGGAGCTCGGGGGCTTGCCATACCCCCCGGCCGGCTCCTCAGTGGCGGCGGCGTTTTGGCCCCCTGCCCCACCAACCTCTGCTCCTTCGGGGGGGCTGCGCATCCCCGGCTCGGGGAGACACAGCTGGGCAGCACCCAGGCTCAGGACGGTGTCCGTAAGCCGGCCCTGGACCATCTGTCTCTGCATTAATAACAGCAGATTATCGGATGGATTTGCCGTGTTTTCGCACTGGCTGCAGCCCTCCTCCGGCGGGGACCCCGGCGCTGGCCGGCTCCAGTTCTCGTTGCTGTCACAAACTTCTCCCACGAAGTTGGAGTTGGAGTCCTGCCCGCGCCCGGGCCCCGGGGCAGCCGTGCCCAGCGCCGGGCCCCCCCGGCCCTGCCGGAACGGGGCGTTTGCCGGGGCGCTGGGTGGGCAGATGGCGAACATCTCTCCGGTCTCGTGCCTGCAAGAGAGACACGGAGTCGGAACGGGTCTGCGGGGACGGCACAACCACAACTCCGATCAGCTACAGCAAGATGACGTATCCTCTTATTTTATTCACCTCTCCTCAGACCTGCTGAAGCCCAGTCACGGGCCAGGCCAAAACCCAACCGCTCAAGGCAGAAGGTCTCATCCTCTCCCAGCGTTTGGCTGCTGCTCTCAGTGTGTCCCCAACCAACATCGTCCAGGGGCCACTTCTCATAGAATGAGTCGTTTAGGTTGGCAACGACCTCTAGGATCAAGTCCCACCTTTGTCCAGCATCTCCCTGACCCCTCTCACCCACGGGAGAAGCTGGGGACAGGCATCCCCCAGCCACCCCTCCTCCCTGTGAGCTCCAACCAAACCCTCGCTCTGCGGCTTCCCCTCGGCAATGCCGGAGGGCGCGGGCACGCAGCCGGCACGCTCTGCTCCAGCAGCGTCTGTGCTTGCGGGAGGTGCAATTAATTCAGTGCTGGTAGAGGTTTGCTTGGAAGGAGCTGCTTTTCCAACAGCAATATGATTTATTTAAGCAGGTGAGGCTGCCTGGGCTCCTCTGCACAAGCTCAGCCGTCTCCCCTGGGCTGGGCTGTGGGTTGGGTCCAGTCTCCACTAGTGCCCAAACCAGTAACCCCACTGGGCTGCTTCCTTCTCTGCAGGACCAGGAGCTGACAGGGCCAGGAAAAAGGCTGACCCAGCATTTCTGGTGGGTCACAGGCAGCGAGAGCCCATCTCCGAGCTCTCTCCCAGCAAGAACACGCTCACAAGAATCACATGAAGGAAAACCCACCGAGTGTTCTGGTTTCAGCCCTGGAAAGCCGCAGAGGCAGGAGGGTGCAGCGTGCCCGGCTCAGGGCGTGGGGCACCGGCATGGCAAGAGCTGTGAAGACACAGCGTGGCGCGGCCCAACCCTGGTGCCACGGCGCGCCCCATGGCTGCGTGTCCCATGGCTGGTGGTGCCCCATGGCTGGTGGTGCCCCATGGCTGGTGGTGCCCTGCAGTGGGCACGATGCTCGGGGACAGGGCGCTCAGACCCAGGGGTGCAAGGCTGGCACCCAAAGAGGAGGGGGAGAGCCTGCGCAGGGCCTGGGACCCCCAGAGGCCCGGGAACCCCCAGAGACCCGGGCCCCCCCATAGACCTGAGACCCCCCAAAGACCTGAGACTCCCCATAGACCTGAGATTCCCCATAGACCTGAGACCCCCCAAAGACCTGAGACCCCCCCATAGACCTGAGAC
>JAVSBS010017451.1:0-30167 GCA_033124195.1 Coracias cyanogaster | reverse complement strand
CGGGCGGGCACGCGGGCCGCGGCCGCCGGTAACGGTCCTGCGGGCCGCCTGAGAGGGGAGCCGGCCTGGCCCAGCCCAGCCCGGAGCGGGCGGCCCTGCCTCTCTTCCCCGCGAGTGCGGCGGGGCGAGGCGGCCCTGCAGGGTGCGTGGGGGGTGGCCAGGCCGCGGGGCGGTGGCTGAGGCGCGGCGGGCGCCGTGAGGAGCGGTTACCACTAACTGACCCCCGGCCAGCTCGCCCCGCTCCCGGTGCCCCGCCGCGTCCAGTTCCTCGACGGTGGCAGGCGAGCTTGGCTGCGCAGTGAGCCCCGCTTCGCCGCCACCGGCGGTGGCAGCGTGGCTGTGGGCACATCCCGTGAGGTGCGGGTGCTCCTCGGTCGCAGCCAGGCCGGGTCAACGGCTGCCAGGCCTTTGCCGGCCTCAGCCCCGCCTATTCTGAAGGGCCGGAGCTAACTCCGCCGTTGATATATTCGAGCGGTACAGGTCTTGTAGGCGTAGCTAAGTATTACCTGGTTGTTCTTGCGTGTGGCTGCAGAACAGCTGGTGTTTGCAGGCCTCCAAAGCCTTGGTGGTGGGGAGTGATTGCTTAGCGTTAGGGGAAGAGGAAAATCGTGTAAGCTATCTGAAAGCTCCTCAGGGATGCTTTGCATAGATAGAAGGTTTTGTTAAGTTTTGGAAGCTTTCTTCTGCAATGTGTGTTGTTCCTAAACATTAATTTGTGACTGTTTACCTGCTGGGATAGAATTGCCTATTTAGATAAAATGCATACAGTGGTGGCGAGTACAAAGAGCTAAGTATGTTTTATGGGTGGTTTTCAATGATTTCAGTACCTTAATCTGCTGAAGTACTTCAAAAGCACTATTCATATCACTGATTAATCTTAAAATCTCTCAGAGCATTCTTGTTTTGCAGATGCTCAAATTTAGTTCTGTCCATTTTGTTCTGGTATTATCGTTTCTAATGTAAGATATTGGAAGTTATTTATTGTGATATTTTTAAGGCAGGCTTTCAAATTGTGTTCTGTAGTTGGTTGGTAGTACAGTGTGGTGTAACTCTGCAAAATATAAAGTAATTTTTTTTTGATACAGTGATAAATACCAGCATCGTGAAGCTCCAGCAGACCCGTTGGCTTGAGCTAACGAGAGGGTGCATTGTTAAATTGAGACTGTGTCTCCTGGTCAGTGTGACAACATGAATTGTAAAGCTTGATTATTCCATCATCCTTGCTACAAAGCAAGCAGGGTGCTGAACAAGACAGCATGTGAAAGTTGTGCTGTTACTTAGGTTGCCATGGGTGGAGAATTTCAGCTAGAGTCCTATATGGAAAAAGTATTTCTCCATTTGAAATTTAGGACTCAATTTAAAATTATGATTGTTATTTAATAGAGGTTTTGTCCTTTGTCTTCTTTTTCAAAGAGGTGGACAACTGATGGAACATTCCACTAAGAAGAGTAAAACTGCTCTTACATGGTAGTTTGCTCAGACTGAGATCCATAAAAAAAAAAAATCTCTCAACCAACAGTGACTGGCAGCACTTGAGAGCTCCTGAATGATTGATTGAGGTAACTCAGAAAAAACGTTTATCTAAAAAAATGATGTGGGGCCGGGAGGGCTTCTTATTGCACAAAGCTGTTAACTGTTTGGGTTGACATTAGGAAATGCAAGATCATGACGGCTCAATACTGTGCCCTAAACCAGAGTTTCTTTATTGCCAACGGTCTGTGATGAATCATTTGCCGTTGGTAGGTCTGTGGTAGGCAAGTGGGCATAGCAGGGGAAAACAAGGAAAGGGAAGAAAAGGGGAAGGGAGTGCTGCCGTTGGGTGTCACAATCTTGCCACTCAACGGTAAGCTGTTTTCAGGGCAGCAAAGGATGAGAAAGAGCCACTGAATTCTTACAGGGCAGACAAATACCAGTAATATTCACAGGGTTGTGATTTGTGGAAACCTTGCAGGCAAAAAAGTCTCTGGGGAATTTTGGAGCTGCTTAATTTTTTGTATACATAGAGGAAAGAACGATGATATCATATCTTTCGGTGACCTGGAGTGGTTTGTAGAGTAGCTGCTAGGAAGAGGGAGAGAGCAACAGAAAAAGAGAAGTGTTCAACTTTATCCCTTGCCGATCGAGTGGTGGTTGTAAGGAGTGTTTGAAGGCTGCAGAAGCACAGATGTGAAAGCTTGATAGCTGTATGTACACATACAGTAAAACATGAAGACTGTGTCCTTGAAGGGAGGAACAAAAAATAGCTTGTCTTCTAAGGGCTGGTCTGAACTCGATAAATTGGTACCATTTTATCAGCATAGTTCACCTAAAGAACATTTGTCTTGTGGGTGCAATTGTAATACTGATATTGTATACTCATGGAGATAAACCACTTTGCAGAACAGGACAGTCTAAGTTGATAGAGTTGGCTTTTATCAGCTAAAATAAGCTACATACGGAGCGCTTTTACCCTGAAAATAACAGCTTTTACCCTGGTGCCTCCTTTATAAGCAGCAGAACTGACAGCTGCTAAGACATTAAGGCTTAGATAGGTGTTTGAGGGTGTTGCTTTCTTGTGTTAGACCATTTACCTCCCCAGGAACTTTTCAGTGGCTTCTGATAGTTAATTATAACTTTACCTCCCCTCTGTTTTTGCATTTCACTTTGTGAGTGAAGCCTTTGAAGCTTTTTACTTCTTTAAGATTTTGTCTAGTGCTTTTCTTCCCCTAAGTTTCTCTGTTTCTGTTTAGGCCTCGGAGGGAAAACGTTAAGACTTTACATTTCCCAGTCAGTTCTTTTAAGCAACTATGGAAGCAGAAAAGGAGCACATTCATTTTACCCCAACAGGTAAGTAATATATTCAGTACTTTTTTTACTTAAAATTGCATAGCTGACCTGAAGTGTTCTTGGTAGAAAAGTTGTTTACCTGTTAAATTTTTAACAGTGCTAGTTTTAAAAAAAACTTCATCAAAATTTATGGAATAGTTCTTTCAATTATATATCATACTAATCATACTATCCTGCTTGATTACATTTATTTAAAAATTTGTTGATATCATAAAGTTAACATATATTTAACTTAGTACATAACAGTGACTCTGGACTACTTGTTATCTGACTTGCAGTAGTGCTGGTGTTAAGAATAAGCTCAAAGGTAAAATGTGTACGTGCATTCGAGATGTACAGATTCTGATTTAGTGTAACTGTTTAGCTTAAAATTAGAGGAAAGAAATGATGAAAGGCTTGACTGGAAGTGGGCTGACATGGGAAAAATTTATGGAATATGTGTTAGAGACTGCCCTGAAATGGGTTGTTTTGTCCGTATCACAGGTGTGTTTTATGATGCTTAGTCAATGTAATAAGTTTATGTTGTTTTCTGTGTCTTTCAAAGGTTGTGTTGATCTGCACTGACTTTTTTATGCCAAAGTTTTTGTAGGTTTTAACAGTTTTTCAGGAAAAAAACAGTTATATATATGTTAAGATAGTATGTAATGCCATTGAAGTGGCAACATGCTCCATATGACCTCTTACTTTAAACCAGAATTAGTTTGAAGTAGAAGACACATTGCTTCTCAGCATTTTAGAATTCTATTTGGATAATAGGTGGGAAACTGCTAGATATCTAAATTGACCTAATTTGGTCAAATTTAACTTGTGTAGGTAAGTACTTACTGAATGCTTTGTTAATTAAGGCAGCACCTTAAAAGCACAGAGTTGAAGTGTGCCTGCTAGGCTTAATAGCAGGGTAATAAGATAAATTTGGATAACTTTTTAATATGTAGTAAGCAAAGTCTTAAAGTTTATAGAACACTGTTATTGCTTATTTATGTGTACATATATGTTATACGATGTAAAACTGAGAAGCCGAAAGGAAGATCTGCATCACTGCAGATGTACTTTTTACAAAAGTATTTTATTTTAGAAAATTTTTGAAAACTATTATAACTGTTTGACCTATTTTTTCAGCTTAACTAGGTAACTAATTGTGGAGGGCCAGTTGGTTATAGTATTATGGAGAAGGAGGTTGCAGCTGGAAGCAATAGTGTTCTGTAAAAAAGCGGTTTAGTTATGCAGTGGGAAATATTAAGTCTTAAAAGTTGGCTGTTTCCTGTGGAGGATTTCCATTAGTCTTGAACCTGAGATCAGGATTGTGTCAGGTTGGACTGAAGCATCCCCTTCTATTCTTAGTCGTCAGATTCAGGACTGTGTTAGTGTTTGGCCATTTTTCTTTGAAACTGAGAAAGAAGTAAGTGGTCATTGAAGAATGTAGTTCTTGGACAGCCAGGTTGCAGGTTGAAACTGGAGAAATTCATGGGGGTGTAGACATGAAGAAGATTTTAAATATGTCTGAGGTGAGCTGGTTGTGCTGATGGGTTCTCCCTGGGGAATGCAAGGAAGGAAACGTGGTGTTCTGTTTCGTTTTGCTTCCCCCCTGCTTCTAGTTCTATGCAAATCTCTCATTGTTTTATTAAAATATTAGACAAACTGAGAAAGCTGGCTGTCGGGATTCTTTTCCTGGAAGTGATGCGTGCTTTTCTTTTTTAGCTTGCTGCAAGCATAAAAGGAATGCTTTTGTGGGAGTAACGAGTGGAAAGATGAAGCTTAGGCTGGAATGGCTGCGTTACTGTTCAATTATAGCCTTCACGTCTGTGAATACTAGTATCTAAATGTTACTTCTTTGATCACGAAGGAGGCAGTTGCATCAATCTCTTCATTTTGTAGTGTAGTATCCTCTTTGATAGGGGTAAATACTGGAAATGTTTTTTTCAGTGCACTTCACTTTCAAAACAATTTTTCATAAAACTGATTTGAATTGAAGAAGTAGAGTTCTGAGAAGTACTGCCAAATGAATGTTGCTGGTTAGAATGTATTGGAATGATGAAGTATTACATTCAGTTGGGTTCAAATACAAATTTAAAATAGTTTTCATATTCTAGGTTTATGGCAGTGAACTTTTGTGTAAAGCAGGCTTGACAGCTGGAAAAGCAGCTTCTTCTGTGTGCCTTGTCATTGCACTTCCTGGGGTTGGGGACATAGATTGTATCTTTGAGACTCTACGGAATCCCCAAGAAAAGAAGGGCTGTGTAACAGAGCTGAGGCTGCTCCTTTATATGTGTGTGTGTTTTCCAGTTCACAAGGACTCTCAGGGTACCATCTGGAATGTAAATAGGTCCCCAGGTGACTTAATCTTGATGGGTTAAGAAGGGGAAGAACTTATGAAAGCTTTTGCTCATAATGGTCTCAAGAAGACATTCTCCTGAACCATAGAGCTCAGATAGGGGACATCCTATCTTTGTGAAATAGAAGACTTTAGATACAAATTTTAGATATGCATTAGCTTCCCAAAGAGTGAAATTATTGCACTTGTCAGTGCTTTGAGAACTTTACAGATGCTGAAGTAGAGAGATTTATTTTGTTGATGTGAAACAAGGCTAGTTACCTATTATATATGACTGTGCTGGGGAGTAAACCATGGCCATTTCAGAAGTGGTCTTGACAGAAGCTACAGTGAGGGGCAGTCTGTAGAGAAGAGAGGTAACACTGTTTCCAAAGGCTGTATTCTATGAGTCTTTATTACTGAACTCCCCAGGCTTTGTATTAAACAGTTTTGGTTCCCCCCCCCCACCATTAAAAACAAAAGTGAAGGTTTTGTATTCTTGTAAGCCTAAGTCATTGCTTTTCCAGCTGGTGAGCTGCTTGAAATTCCTTGAACGAGGGGAATGTTGGTTGATGATTTAGGATATTAATTTCACTTTGGTGACTAGTCTGTTAACATTAGTGAGTTCTTGCAGAATTTACTGTATTGGCAGTTCTGTTTGTTTCTAAATCAAGAGATGAGTGGGTGGAGTGAGAAGTAGGCACGTAGATCTTACGCACTGAGGAGTACTGATAGTTTTTGTTTGACAAGGGTGGGGCTTTCTGTGGTTTACCTGTTTATAAATGGTTTGTGCATTTGCTTTCCAGCTCTTGACATATGCTTTGTTTAAATAGTGAATAGTTTGTTCAGGGAAATAAGGAACTGCTTATTACTGTAATGTATAGACATATCTTAGAAACAACATCATTTGCTTTAATACTGTTGTAAGAAAGAGTTCTGTTTAATGTTGTAATCCTTTTTAAATGAAATGTATTTTCATATTCTAACATAAAACTGTTTATAACGGATTTTTTTTCTCTGTTTTTTTAAAGAACTTGAGAATTTAAGTGATGCTCCATTTTCCGGTGATGAAGAAAATGGTGGGTCTGAGGAACGAAAGACTGAAATAAATGGAAACTGGATTCCTGCAACTTCAATTACTGAAGCCAAAATAAATGCTAAAGCAAAAAGACGGTTGAGGAAAAATTCTTCTAGAGATTCTGGGAGAGGAGACTCTGTTAGTGACAACGGAGAGACACTGAAGGTTGGAGTTGTACCAACGAGCCCAAAGGGGAAACTCCTGGACAGGCGATCACGGTCTGGAAAGGGAAGAGGTCTACCAAAGAAAGGTTGGTGTAGCTTAGTAAAGAGAGTAGCACAATAAAGATTCTGTCCAAAAGATGTTTGTTGTTTTTTTTTTTTTTTTCTAGTGGGAATAATTTTCATAAACAGCAGTCTCTGTGCAGGCATTTGGTTCTTTATGTTAGATAGTAGGTGGCAATAGGAGCTAATAGCAGGTGGCATTCTTACCGGGAAATTTTGTATGTGTCATAAGTTAACTTCTGTCTTTGAGGTAAGTACCGTTTCTTAGCACATTTAATACACAGACATGAACTGTTGGTAGTTCTTTTAGGGCTGTTACTACAGTTTACATGCAAACTTAAAGCATGATTATATCTGAAAGTACAGTTCTAACCTTCAGAAATTCTTGTGCAGTTTCCCACTGCTTCCAGTACCTTACTGGGAAGTGGGAACATGTCATACAAACACACCTTTTTTAGCATATATTATGAGTCAGGAGGTAGGCACAAGGTGTGATACATCACTTTTAAGTGAAAGAATGTACTCAGAAGTATTCTTTGTAAACTGGCGGTCCTTGCTTACTGTCCTGTATTTTGCCAGGTGGAGCAGGTGGTAAAGGAGTCTGGGGAACACCTGGTCAGGTGTATGATGTGGAAGAAGTAGATGTTAAGGATCCTAATTATGATGATGACCAGGTAGGCAAATAATTTATTTGCAAAGATTTTAATTTCCTTTATTGATTTCAATTGCTGTGATGCTTATATTAGTGGAAGTTTGACCTTGTGAGTTACGTGAATGCCAGCCTGGCTGTATGAAATGCTCATTTTTATCTTGAAGAATGGGTTATTGGCTAGTTAAAGACAACTAGTGTAAAAGTATCACTGTTAACATGCACAAATCCCTGGAGCCCTCTTTCTGTGCCTGACCAGGCAGCACCCTTTTCCCACGTGTGTTCTTCCCTGCTAGTTCCCATGAAGGTGGGTGTTGCAGTGCTGCTCTATATTGCAAACAGGCACCACATTAAAAATGCAACACACACTTTCTCCAGTTGGGAGTTTAGTAGGGGACATTGTTCTTTGTGGATTTTTCTCTTCTCTGTACTCCCAGCCCTCCCAATGTCTTGTATCTACTCGGTATAAACACAAACCAGTGCAGAGTTGACAGCCTGGATACTTCGTTCACATGTATTTATTTAGAATATGTTGTGGAAGATTGTACCTTGCAGCCATATTATTAAGGGGGCAAAAAAAGTACAGCTTATTAGGTAAAGGGTGTTTTATAACATCAAATCACTGAGGAATGATTTCAGCCTTATAATTCTAATGATCACAAACACCGATTACTGAAGTCTCTGAGATAAATACAATTGTGAAACCATACGGAAGTTCTTTAGAACAAGCAGAGTGGTGGTGGTGTCCTTTGAGCAGAGGCTGTTTGCTGTAGCCTGAGCTGCTGAGAGGATGGTTATGTGGGAGTATCAAACCACCTTCAAGTGTAAATGTTTCCCTGCAACTCAACAGTTTACATTAACAGAGATAGCTATTAAAAATGAAGCCAATGAGTGCATAAAGGAGAGTTTAATGAAGAACGAGTATCCTGTACAACTTCTGTGTGCTTAGCTTCTCTAAGGTTGTAAATGGAGACCGATGAGATGGAAGGATAGGCTTTGGGATTTCTGCTGTACTTCTTGATCGTGGAAAGCTTCTTTCCAATAAGCATTAGTTGGAAAACTTTGTTCAGATTTCGGTCATCTGTAGCGTTGCTCCGAATATTACTTCTGTAGTCTGTGGGGAGTAGGGAACTGAATTACAGCAGGGAGATCTGGTCATGCTGGGACTCTGCAGGACCAGGTTATACAGGAGGCAGTTGCTGTGCCATTCTTTTTTCCTTTTGGGGAATGTCGTTGCTCCCAAATTTTCTGAAAATGCCTTTTCCCTGATTTGTACATGCTGTCGCCTGTCTGGTCACGCGGTTGCTAAGGAGAGGGAAAACGGGTGTGTTGTCAGGAACTGGAGTGCCACTGGCAGGGAGAGGTGCTGAAAGTTAAACCTTGTGCTGTGGCACAGCCAGCGGCTGGGCTGGGTGGGAGTTCCTGTCACTCTGCCTTCATTACATCGGTAGTTCATCTCTGTGTTCATGAGGTGTCAACAGAATCCTAAGAAAAGAGTTTGGAGTGTTCACCATCATGTAACAGAAGATTCAGCCTTTCAGTTGAATTCAGCTAACAGTAAATTAAAAAAAAAAAAAAGCAGTGTGACATTTAACCAGCCTTGTCCACACTTTTAATGGTAGAAACATAATCTGATGTTTTCTGGCAGAATACTGACTACCAAGACTAAAGCATGAAGGGTTTAGAAAATATATTTTAATGCTATTAGCAGTGCATAAGATGTAAGAAGAGTCAGTACTGTTCACAGAAGGTCATATGCTTTTGTTGTCTTTTAAAACAGGAGAACTGTGTGTATGAAACAGTAGTTTTACCTCTGGATGAAAGAGCATTTGAAAAAACTTTAACACCGATCATACAGGAGTATTTTGAACATGGAGATACTAACGAAGTTTCGGTATGTCACATGCCTTTTTACTTCTTTAAGCGACAAACCTGTAGCATACCAGGGAATCCAACTGCTAGCTATAAATGAGTGTATACAGATGTTGGCAAGAAATATGCAATGAGAATGCCTAAGCAGTTAGTTAATTACATGAGCAGAAGCATATATGTAAATACCCAAGTATATAACTATTTGTATTAGTAATATATTTATGTAATATATATAAATAAATTATGAAATCTTAATATGTTTTGGTTTTCAAATCTTACTAGGAGATGCTGAAGAATTTAAACCTCGGTGAAATGAAATACAGCGTGCCAGTGCTGGCTGTTTCCTTGGCCTTAGAGGGGAAGGCTAGTCACAGGGAAATGACATCTAAGCTTATCTCTGACCTTTGCGGGACAGTAGTAAGCAAAACTGATGTGGAAAAATCCTTTGATAGACTGCTTAAAGAACTACCTGAATTGATGTTGGATTCTCCCAGGGCACCACAAGTATGTTTGTAAAGTTTTATGCTAGTAGTCAAAAGCTTTTTAAAGTTGTGGCTAAAATCGATCAATTAAAGCTGAAATAGACTCCGTATTTTAAAAAATACCTATAGATTGTCTTGCTGTCTGTAATCTACCAATTTCCCAGGCTGTGTTTTTGCTTTGAGATGGCTCATTTAAATAAAATCTGAAAACCAAGCACATTATAATTGTTTACTTAGAAGTACTTTGAAATGCAACATTTAATTAAAAGTGCTGCTGTTTCGTTGCAGTTGGTGGGCCAGTTTATTGCTCGAGCTGTTGGAGACGGGATTCTAAGCAGCACCTACATAGATGGCTACAAAGGCACTGTGGATTGCGTCCAAGCTCGGTAACTTCCTGCTTTTCTCTATATAACTACAGCTTTCTATTCTAAATGCTAAAGATGATGATCAGGAATTCAACACTTCAGGATAAATCATGTAGTTCACAGAATGATGGTTCTCTGTAACTTACTATTTTTTTAAATTTAAAATGATAAAAATGAAATCCATGAAGTCTGCAACAACAACAAAATCCAAAATTACTCAGGTCAGAGGAGAAATACTGAAAAGTGCCTGAAAAATTTGTTAATACATTGCAGTTCATTTTGGCAGGTTTGTTGTTCAGCTTATGTTTGAGGGTGAAAAAAAAAAAAACCAACTGAAACCAGAAGTGATTATAGAAGGTTTTGTCTTTAGAAAAAGCTTTAATGTGATTAATGAGTAAATACAGCAACAGGACAGCTGCTGTAAATATGCTGTGAAATACACCAGGGCTTTAACTGTTTTGCTGTACAAAGGTTTGAAGCCCATGGAGTGCTTTCTCAGACTCTGTAATGCTTTATTCATCGAGAAGTGTAATCGTTTTATACGCCAGGGTGAGAAGTTTGAAGGAGCAACCTCTGACAAAGATGAGGAACATTTTAATAACTAGCCATGTTTTATTTTTTCCTCATAACTGTATGTTTTAGGCTTGATATGGAGGTGCCGCAGTTGTGAAGCTTCTAAAAGCCCCATTTGTAGTGATTACAGTTGGGTACTTTCAGAAGGAAGGGAACTGCTTGGCTGCCTAACTTGAGGGGTCAGATTGTGAAGATTTTCTGTCAGCTATACAAATGTCTCCTGTGATTTGAAGGATTGTAGTCCGCATACTGCACATCTGGGATGCTTTGCTGCCTTTGCTATTTCTTGGCCAGTCTTTCCTGCTCATTAAATCTTGCTGAATAGAATTGTTATTGGCGAGCCCCCAGTATGAGGATTGGGATAGCTGCTCCTCCTTTAGCTGGATGGTGCTTAACTGGATCTGAGATTTATTTTCTTTTTTCCACCTTACTTCCTTCTTCATTCACTTCTCCATGAACTGGCAAGCTTCCCTAGTTCACGCTATCTTTTTGTAACTGCATATTTGCTTCCTTAAGTGCTGTTTTGGCTTAAATTCTCAAGGTTTCATAATTCTCTAGACCCAAACAGGAAATAATATTTCAGTAGAAAAACTGTTCCTCAGTGTGGAAGTACCTTCGGCCTCTCTGCCGAGCTGCATTTCTGGAGGAGCCCAGATACAATCCATCTCTGCATAAAGAAATATTCTTTCTTGTGAGGATGTCTTGAGTTCTGCACTGATGATGCAGATGTGCTACCACCACAGGATTGTTACCTGTCCTTAGCATGGTATAGCCAAAAGTGTAAAGGTGGCAGAAGGAGAATGTGGGGAGCTAGCTTGCTGGCTTCTGGATCCAGATGTCCCTGTGGAGTTGTTAACCCTGACCTCTCCCCAGCTGTTTTCTTTGCCTGAAGAGGAACGGCAGTGGGGGAAGTTATAGGTGCCTTTCAATGAAGTTTTGTAGTAACTCTTTAAAAACCCAACTTTGCTTTCTAGAGCTGCGCTGGACCGAGCTACTGTGTTGCTGAGTGTGACAAAGGGTGGAAAGCGCATAGACAACGTGTGGGGGTCAGGAGGTGGCCAGCAGTCTGTGAAACACCTTGTTAAAGAGGTACCCGACTTCTACAAAGTTTCTTTGTAGAGTTTCTAGAGTTTACCACTTGTCTAAGCTTACCTTGTTTGTGATGGAGCAAAGACATACATATATCCTGTAGCAAAATGATGTCTTGAGTGTTTAGGCTTTTAAAATTTATTTATACAAAGTAGTTTTTAAAAACACACGTAGTTTTGTTGATTTTTGTAGCATTTGTCAGTGGTGGGAACGTGCTACTACATATGATGTATTGCAAGTACACATTTAATTTTGCTTTAAGCAAAACTTAAGCACTTAGCTTTTTAAGAGCTTACAGTATAAAATGGTGAAGTAATTAGAACAGCCAAGATGAAAGTGGATGAACTATTGTTATTTTTTGGCATCACTGATTAAAAGCAGAATAATAAATAAAAAAAAAGAAGAGGAGGGAACGGGAGTATTTAGAGATCCATGCTGTAAGTAGGCAGGTTTAAAGGAAAAGGTTGCATTATAATTTCTGAGTGTAACAGATGATAGAAGGAGTTCAGGAGAGAAGATAAAATTAATCACACCCTTATTAACGTTTTATCCCAATGCACGTCTTATAAAACACCACTTTTGGTGCTTATGGGTGAGTATTTGGCTTACACTGTGTTTCAGGTTGCTTCTAGTGTCTCAGTCTAATCACATTACCAGCAATTCTCAGGAACTAACTTCCTGCTTTGTTGATCACAGATTATCAAAACAGTTGAAGGATTTTAAATTTTATATCTTAATTAGTGTGGGGCTTTTTGTTTGTTTTAAAATTCAATAGATTGATATGCTGCTGAAAGAGTATTTGCTTTCTGGAGATGTGCTGGAAGCTGAACGTTGCCTTCAGGATCTGGAAGTACCCCATTTTCACCATGAACTTGTGTATGAAGTAAGGAGAAATCAGAGTCTCTTTAACAATTGTCTGTAATACCAACAGCTTTGGTTTTGCTTTGATGTGGGCATGCAAATAATTTAACTGGAATCTGAAGCTCAGGTTGCAAATTCTGATGTTCTTTGAATAACTAAATTGTTTCATAGAATGCTAATGGTTTGTGTGTGCATTGTGCAACAGTTAAACTGCTGCTAACTCTGGGAATATCCAGACTTAATTTTTGTTTGTTGGGTAAATATCCGAATTCAGATTATTGTAGATGCCTGAAAAAGAAAAGCTCTGTTTATTTTCTGCTAAGGAATTGCAGCAAAAAGCCATGGTTTGTTTTGGTGCTTATTTCATTTTAGTTTCAGATGTCTGGGTATTCTAATAGGTGCTACCTGTTCTTGTTAAATTGTAGTTTCCTTTTCAGGGTGGAATTGTACGTTTGTGTAAGCCCTGAGATATTTCAGAACCAGACTACATGAGAGAAAGATCTTTGCTGAATCTGGGAGACTGTTCCCATTTGTACTCTCTTATCTGCCAAATTAGGAAATGGTTGTTTACCAGTAAAGCTGAACACCCACAGTCTACAGAATTTTCTTTGCAGTAGATTGACTCATTGTAGAAAATTTTTTCATGATAGAAAAGCAGAATCCTTTTAGTTGATGGGAGTTGTGAAGATTTGTAAATTTTAAACTTCTAAATTCTTCTAAAATAATCAGATACAAAATTTCACAAAATTGCTTGCCATCTGTACTGCAGCAGCGGTACGGATGTAGTCATGTATCTCTCAAACCTGAGCCAGAAGGCAGGGCTTTTCACTCTGCGTAGTCCTGTCTGGTTTTCCATACCTTTTAACTTTATCCAAGTAACTTCTCATCAATATTTCTTTTCAGATAACAATAAACAAATTGTGAGTACATGTAACAAATGGACTTGTCTCCCCAGAAAACGCATAGTAACACATTCGCTCCTTTTCACTTCTCCTATGCTTACACAACACATACTCCAACTGCTGTTTTCTTTTTAGTTCAAAGACTTGCATGATCTGTTTTAGGCCATTGTGATGGTTTTGGAGTCAACTGGAGAAAAGACTTTCAAAATGATACTGGATTTGTTGAAATCTCTCTGGAGGTCTTCTGTCATTACTATGGACCAAATGAAAAGAGTAAGTGTGGCAATTTAGAGAATTTTGGCTAAGGTCTTGTGCCGAAATGACTTGTGTCCAAATGTACTCAGCCATACTGCTGGTGGGAAGCAATGATGTCATCTCTGCTTGTCACTAGTGTTGCCCTTACTGCATAAACTGTTATGGTTCAGATTTGCGGCTGTGTTTTATTCATTTACTTGAAAGAACAATTTTCTTCCTTTTGTTACTAGCCATGCAATAGCAGCCAGACTAACAGACTTTCTGGATCCTGTCTGTATTTCTGGCTTCTAAAGAAGTTAAAAGTTCAGCTGGTGTTTTTATGTAGACAGGTAGTTGTGTAATACTGTGCCATTAGCTGGTATCATACCTTGCTTTTCCACTGACTGGCAGCTGCTCTGCTTTAGGTTTATTGAAACTGTCTATAGTATATATGAAACTAGATTGAAAAATGAATCTTGGAGGTACGAAAGGGTGTTTTAAAAAATGGTAATAAAATCATAGACTAACCAGGTTGTTATTTGCATTCTCGCACTGCAGGGCTATGAACGAGTTTACCGAGAAATCCCAGATATTAACCTGGATGTGCCACACTCCTATTCTGTGCTTGAGCGGTTTGTAGAGGAATGCTTTCAGGCTGGAATAATCTCCAAACCACTGAGAGACCTCTGCCCTTCAAGGTATTTGTGGCGGTGTAGGTGGGTGAAGGCACTACTTTCTGTCCCCACTGTAGGTAACAGCAGGATCTTACAAAGTGCGACATGGAAACTATGGAGGATGGAGAAACAGAGGGCTGGGCTGGTAAAAGGTTTATTAAGAAGGTGCACTCAGGTGAAGCCTGTTCTTTGGAAGCTGGGATAAGTACTTGAGGAAAAGAAGCCTCCAGTGAGTCCCCAGCAGCACCCTGTGTGCCGCTGAGGGGAGGAAGGCTTGCCTCTCCCCCGTTGGCTGCTTTGCTTGGTAGACATCAGTGCAGTACTGAGATGGAAGATACAGGAGTCACAGTGATCCATGGACGTGACAGTGGAAAACTGTCAGTTAACAGTGGTTAACAAAAAAAAGAGAAAAAATTTTGCTTAAATGGTTTAAACTGCTAAAAGGCATGAATACCAAATAGTATGAATAGAGTTCTAAGACGAGAACCAATTCTAATGTTTATGTCAAAAGAAACAGGACACTTAAGTGGAATAAGCTCTGCACACCCGATCCCTTAATATCTGCCTGTCCTGTGGTTGGTGTAGTGCTTTTGGTTTGTTATTGTTTACTTATTCATGGCATAAATAATGCTGTTTGAGCTGTAGCTGAGCGGTATTCCCTTCTCTCCTTACTGGTCACAATACTATTAATGAGTTTCATTTCCTGTGAGGAATAAATGTAAATTTTAAAGTATTATTCACAATTTTATCCATGGGGAATACTATTTGTGAGACAGATCTTTCCCAGTTTGGGTGTTTTATTAGGCTTCTGAAGCCATCTTAACAGATTCTGATAAATTTGGATTTGGAAATGTTGGTGCTTCCATTTGTGGACTTTAGACTTAAAATTGAGTTTGTGTGTAGCTTGGTATCAAAGGTTTTGCAGGTCTGGGGTGTTGCAGGGTTGAAATTCATCGCTGCAACAAGGGCTTGATTATGCTTCAGTTAACATTAATACGTTGGGAGGCATTTTTGGCTTAGGTACTTCAGTTTTGGGGAGGAAACCACCATTCCTAGACTTTCAAGCTAGCATCTTTTCAAGTGTGAACATTAAAAGTGAGCAACTTGACAATGCAGAGTGTGAAAAGCTTCTTGCAAATGAACCTAGATTAAGATTCAGATGCATTTTAAGCAATTTTATCAGTGATCAAGAATGTCAACTGATCTTGCTGAATTCGCACACCTTGTGTTTGACTCCCAAGACCAAGAGAGGACTGTTCTCAGTGATAGATGAGGAAAAAAAAAACAAGCAATGCTACTTTGAGTTACTGAAAAGATACTTTCTACTTTCTTACAGGGGCCGAAAGCGTTTTGTGAGTGAAGGAGATGGAGGCCGTCTTAAGCTGGAAAGCTACTGAATGTGAGAAACCAACTCCTGAAGCCTTAAAAGTTTAAAGGGAAAATAGGTATTTTTATATATATATACAAACACGCATGCTTTTCTGATGTGTGTATGTATATATGTATACACATATATAATACACCAAAATTTTAAGAGTTGCTTAGCACAGTTCATATTTTTTTAAAAGCACATGTTTTTGGTACAAATCATTTTTTTAAAATAGTTTTATAAATTTCAGAAAGAAAACTTCTTTCTTTGGGCATATAGTAGAACAACTGGCCACTCTGCTGTGGTGATACCTTCAAATAAGCTACCTTTTTATGTGCCATATGTTTATGACCTAATCATTCCATGTTCGCATCGATGTCTGACCGCCGCTCTTTCTTTCAAGGACAGTGTTGTCATCATAAAATGACTGGTTTATACAAAGCTTTATAGAAGGGTCAAGTTAAGCTGCTGTGATCCCATTTCCATTGCTGCTGAAGAAATACTGTGCTTTGGGAGGAAAAATAGCTGCTGCTTTAAGAGCCCAAGAAAATGGAGTTGGGTCATAAGATAATTCATCTGTTCCAGGGGAGTACACTGGTTGGTTTCAGCCCCCATGTACCAAACTCCTCTTTTTTTTCTATGTAACTGGAAAAGTTCTGTTAAAGCATATTAAAAATATTTTTTGTGAAGCTCTTTCTGCCTCCTTTTTTATTAAACAGCACAAATTTTATAGATTCACAGAATCATTTAGGCTGGAAAAGATCTCTAGGATCATCCAGTCTAACCTTCATCCCAACATCTCCCAACCATTAGACCATGGCCCCATCTGCTCATTTTTTGGAACACTTCCAGGGATGGTGACTCCACCACTTCCCGGGGCAGCTTCTTCCAATGCCTGACCACTCTTTCAGTAAAGAACTTCTTCCGAATACCCTCCCCTGGTGCAACTTGAGGCAGTTACCTCGTCTTGTGTTTAGATCTCTTGCGTGTGGGAAATTAAGCCATACATCTAACACCTACCTTTAGTCCTGCCATCAGCAGAAGAGCACTGAGTAATTAAACTCAGGGTAAGTATTTACCAAACGTGTTTATGACAACAGGTGAGGTGTGTAGGAGCATCCAGGCCGGCACAGACCAGGTCTGAACGTGTCCGTACAGCGCCGCTCTGCCAAGCCCCTTCTCAAGCCTCAGATGGAACTAGGGACAACCCTGGCAGCAGCACAGACCCGCCTGCTCCCTTTCGGTTTTCTGGTTTCACGTCAAGGTTTCAGGTGTGGAGGAATGATGGGAATGGCCGTTACGGGGCCAGGGCCCGGAGCGCGGTGCTGCAGCGCTGGCGGGGCGGGTCCGGGCGGCACCGGCCGTGTGCCGGGGCTGCGTAACTCGCCTCCTCCCACCGTCCCGCCGGCCTGTCCCTACAGCTCGCTTACCTGGCGGACTTGGCAGACCTAACGACCTCATTAAACCGTCGCTCTAGAAGCGACGAGAGGAACTTTGACCGGAAAGCGCCGGAAGCGGAGCCTCCCGCCATCCCCCCGCCCCGGCCCAGCAGCCTTCTCCTGCCCAGCGTTACCTCCGAGCGGTGCCCGTCGCCGCTCCCCGCGGCTAGGGCTGGGGCTGGGGCGGCGGTGCCCCCTCGGGCGGCCGGGCCGCCTCCAGCGCCGCCCGCTGCAGCTTCTCCAGCTTCTCCAGCGACACCGACTTGAGGGGCAGCACCTTGGGCTTGCACAACACCATGGCGGCCGCGTCCTCCACCGACAGCTGCCCTGCGAGGGGAGAGGAGCGCCCTGCGTGAGTGCCGGGACTGGGCCGGGCCGTCTGCCGGGGCGCCGCTGCCCGCCTTCCCTCCCTCCCGCCCTCCGCCGGTACCTTGCTTGGGCAGCACCTCCCGGAACGCTACCTTCCCCTCCGGCATGGCGGCGCGCAGCCGCCGTGTGCTGCCACAGAGGCGCCGGCGGGGAAACCGCTAATCCCAGCATGCAGTGCGCGCCGGCAGGGCCACGCCCTCCGGTGCCCCGGTGCATGCCGGGAGCAGTAGTCCCCTGCGCGGCGCATGCGCGCCGGGGCCGGTGGGTACGGGGCTGTGGCTGCTGCGCCCGGGGCGGGGCGGGAGCGGCTCCGGGCTGTCGGTTCCCAGCTAGCTGCCGCGGGGCCGGGCGGGGCAGCGTCCTGTGTGGGCGGCGGGTGGCAGGGTGCACAGACCGCCTGCCCCGGGGGCTCAGTGGGGCGGCCGCGGCCTCGTTCGCTCCGGTGGCAGCGCGCAGAGCCAGGCCGGGCCCGGGCCCCCGCGGCTGCCGGGGCTCTTCGGTGAGGTCCCGCCGTGCCTGCGCTGGTCTGCCCCGCGGAACTCGGGTTTGGGGCTTTTTTTGGTTTAACTTTTTGTTTTTTAAAATAACCTTCCAGCAGACACCATCCCTCAGGCGGGCTTGCCCGGGGCGTACGCGTTCCGGTTTGCGCTTTCAGGCGGCAGCGCCTCGGGATCCGCGATGTGAATCACGCTGCGGTTTGAAATGTAAACAGTAGTAAAAGCCGGTGTCTTTCTAAACGCTGAGGGCTTGGATGTCGCCAAACCTGATCAGCCGGTGCACCTGAGATCCCCCCTTCCCCGACAGGTTCCTGATTTGGAGGATCATTTGCCACTCGTAGCAGCTTCCCTCAGAAATCCCCTGCTACGGAGCCGCAGTGTGGCCTGCGGTCAGTGGAGAGAGGTCCACCTGAGTGGCCCCGTGTCTGCACGGTGCCCCAGCAATGCCCCGATTCCAGGATGTGCTGTAATTTTAGATTTTGCTAATGAGCTTGCCTGGGTGCCCAGCAGACATTGTCTGCCTTGGCCTTTGCTTGGGGATTGACAGTTAAGGCTCATAATCCTGCTAACCTAGCCTGGGCAGGCAGTGATGGTTCCTTTAATTGTTCTGAGGTTGAGAGCTTCTTGCCACTGCACAGGGGCTGGCCGTGGAAGAATAAAGTGAGAGAGAAAATGGGGTTTGGTAATCATTCATTTCCATTCTGCCTCGGTGCAGCTGGCTGTGTGCTTCACTCTGCTAGCTCTGGCACCGCGCTGTGTGCCTGTCAGCTGTAGGACCCAAGGCTTAGGTTTGCTGGGAGACCTGTAATAAAGCTTTTAACTTCCAGTAAGCAGCACCTCTCTGATAGTTATTTAAAGCCTCTGCCTGCATTGTTCCAGAACTATTTCCTTTTTCCTCTAAGGCAACCTAGGGTAGGAAACTCACGATCCCTCAGGTAGCTCACTTCCACCTCACTTGAAGTCTTGCCTGCTTGTTGGCTTGGAGGCCAGCAGAGAACCTGCCAAGAGAGAGTGGGTCTCCTACTTCCTGCCTTTTTGTGGGGCTGGCCAAAGACAACACTTCTGGTTTGGTCTGGGCAGCACTGAATTGGGCCCATTTTGTGGTGATTCACATATTCGACTTTCAGGTCAGAAGATTGGCATTGATGAGGCTATAAAATGGATGTGCTTGCTTGGGACATCCTTCTCTACCCTTTGAAGTGCACAGAAGCATTCCCACTGATTTCAGTGGGGAAAGGTCTTTTCTGTGGTGTGCTAGTCCACGTGCCAATTGGCATTTTGTACTGATTGGAAAAGAAAGGACTAGGGACTGATTTATAGAGACTGGATGTTTGTAGACCGCAGCATTTTAAACAGCACATGCAATTTGCAGATCAGTAATTTGGTAGTTGTTTGTTTGTTTATTTGTTTTTAAAAAATGATCCAGCATCTTAGCTATGGCTAAAAATGAATATAGAAGACAGCCGGTTATGGCTAAAAATATTGCACTGTGAAACCAACTGTTATTCCTGTGGTAATGAGGAGGGCCTGCAGAGCAACAGAAGATGAACTGAAAGCAAGACATTGAAATCAAATGTCAGGTTTTTGGTCAGTCTCCTTCACAGAGCCGATGACCACCTGGAGTCCAGCATTATGTGAGAACTGGCGTTTATAGCAACCAGAGCCCATCTCAGTCAAGTCACTTTCCAAAGGCAGTTTTCCTGCCAACGGGGTTTGTTTGCTTGGTGATAAGAAACAATGGTCGACTCCGCTTGTTACTTGAGCATTTCAGTGACTGAGAAGTGGAACCTGGCATCATGTGCTAAATCCATTTTCTTAGCTAGTCAGATGTCAGCTTGGCAGCCTGTACAGAAAGCTGAGAGGTGTGATTGTGGAGACTGCTCTCGACAGTCTCTAGTAAGTCTGCTTTTAAGATGCCTCTCTCCATTGGGAAAGAAACACAGTTGCCACCTTCAGAACTGGAAGGGCTGGATGAGAGAGAGGAGAGAGGCATGGACTTTGCAGCTTCTTAACATCATACTTTTCAAAGTGCCTTGAAAACAGGAATGGATTTAGGTTTGAGTAAGGCTGGTATTTATTCACTAGAGTGGTGTTAGCTGTGGTTGAGAGGTGGGGAAAGCATAGCACAGAGGACCTAATTCCCCTTGTTTTGCTGGAAGAAGAACAAGAGATGAGACTTTGCTGCTTACGGATGAGTGATACGATCATTTCTTCTGCTAAAGAAATCATAGTTATACCCCAGTTCTTGGCCATTTTTCTGCCTCTGGGGTTGGCCTGTGCTTGAAGATACACTCATTTCTCTCCCAGGCCTTTCCAGTTGCCAGAAATAGCTAGAAAGCTGAAATACTTTGCCAAAACCCTTCAGTCTGGGAAAAGCACCATGCACTTGCAGTGGGACTGGGCTGAGTCAGTGCATCGTCTTGGTGCCACCTCATGTGGCTGGAGAAGTCAGAACAAGACTGTCCTTGCATACAGCCTAATGATTCCCAGGTCTCAAGCTGTGTCCCCATGGCATGCAGCTTCCGAAAGTCTGGAGAGTTGACCTTCGGATAATCCCGATCTGATTTGACAAAGTGTGAGAGTGGTATCCATGGAGAGGACAATGTGCTCTAGGTTGCATATCCTTATTTTACTGATGTCACAAACAAGTTATTCTTGTGCACTGCAGAAAGCCTCACAACCACAAAACCAGCAATAATTTTATAAATGATAAGCTTGTTTCCCTCCTCCTCTTCCCAGATACTCTGAGTGCAGCAGACAGCAGAGATGTGCATTGCTGGAATCCAGAGAGTTTCATAACGTGGCAGCCGCTTGCTGAAAGCCCTGCAGATACAAAACAACACTTATTTTAAGTCTTGAGAAACATCTTGTACTAAGTAGAAGACAAAAACATTTAGGTGAAGCAATTTTGCCAGCCCCATTTGTTTATGAGGCTTGTTTTTTTTGTCTTTATACATTTTAAATGCTTTTTATTTTCATTCTGCTTTTTGAGCCTTTCAAGTTCATGTTTTCCATTTTTTCTGCATGACAAGAAAGTCTGGAATCAAGTTCTTTAAGAACAAAAATCTGGTTCAGAGTTCTGTATAATCATGTGGCTGTAGACATGGGAGCATTCAAAAATAAAGCCACTTTTATGAGAATTACCCATCTTGAAGGTGATTTTCTGTTCTGAGTTTAAGTAAATACCTTGTTGACAATTTAAGAAGCTTTTAACAACACCTAATCTGTGTTTGCTTTCCAGGCAGATCTCTTTCTCTTTTCTTCTAATTCTTTTCTAAAACTCTAGAGCTTTCAGGTTTTTATGTGCTGAGGAGGTCAGAAATGTGTGTACCAGCATGACTGTGATGTGTTGAATAATGCATACCAGCGCTTTCAAAAACACCCGTGCAGATTTCATGCAATTGTCCCCTTAAGCTGCTGAGAGGTACCATGGGGTACAGGGCTCGGTCTTCGTCAGGAGGAAGGTGGTTTGGGTTTACTGGGTGGGGTAAGGCAGGGAACAGAAAGCCTAAGGGAATCGTAAATGCCTCAGAGCCTGAAGCTTGATAGCTTGCTGTTTAACTCAGTCCTTGTTTTTGGAAGGGAATTGACAGATGAGTGATTTCTTTTAGATGAGCATTCTGAATATACTTATTTTAAATCTGTTGTTGTTTGATGCAGCGGTATCCTCAAGCTGTACGCGCAAGGCGAGAAGGCGACGTCCTTATTCAGTGTGAAGATTTGTCTTTCACTGCTAGCTACGTAAAAGAAATGTATTATCCATGTGATATAAATGTATAATTATTAGCTTTTTGACGGGCTGCTCTCCTTGCTCTATTTCTAGAAGTAACGTCCAGTAAATGCAGAGACCCGACTGCCTGTCTTACTGCTCCATGTAAGTCCTGTTCTGAGCTTGCAAGTGCGGTGCTCTAAACTGGCAGTTCTAGGAGGTTACTGCTCTACTTGTGTGGTTTGAATCACTTAAGTCTTTGGCCTTGTGCCTTAAGGTGCCAGCAGAGGCATGCTGTAATTGCCTATAAATGCACTGTCTGTCATATTATTGTTTAATTATTTCAGCTTCTCACCGCCGCTCACTGCTCAGTGTCTCTCTTGCTATCTTTGTTTAATTGAGTAGAAAAAAATCTGAGACTTGTGCTTCACTTACGTCACTTTATATTTACCCAGCATTGCTGGATCCTACTATGAAGTCCCAGCTTTTGTATGTGGCAGTCAATCTTCTATATAGAAAAAATAATGTCAATATCTAAAGCATATGCTAGAAAGAGAATCAATATTTTAACACATGGTAAAGTCAGACCATAAATCTCTTCACACAGTCAAGTGATTGTATTATTCTCCCTTGAAACACCGCTCCTCCCCCTGAGAAACAAGAGAGGGGAAGAAAACTCTTGAATAACCAAGGCCTTGTCCTCACAGTGCAGGACTGTTCTTAGCTGGTCGCTCTGTGTTGCTTCTTTCTTTTCTGTCTACTAACTCTCTCTTTTCTAGTGTGTCAAACGCCTGCCTCCTCAAGACCCGTCTTCCCCCAGCCCACCCCTGTTCATCTGTTTCAGGTTATTACTGAGATGTCAGCTCTTCCCTGAGATCAGCTTGTGGTGACCAGTTCTACTGCCTACTTGTTACCATTTCAAACATCTCTATGCTTGCTCCCAGCCTTGAAACCAACCCCTTATTAATGTGCGTTGCAAAAATAATCTTTCAGAGCTCTCTCCAATGCTCTCCTTGTCTGTATGGCCTATAAAAAAACTTGGCAGCATGCTGACTGCTTTTCTTTCCTCATGCTCCCTGTGTCTGTGACAAATGTGTGTCATTTTTCTGGTCTTGCAATTAGCTTTCTGTCTCTGAATCAGAACACTCTTCTTGTACAGCACCCTGCACACAAGATCAAGGTTCCTGTGTGCTACCACAATAATAATAATAATAATAAAAAAAAAATATTACGGTTGCTGTCACTCAGTCTGCTTAAGTTTTCATGGCTTTGGGCAGAAGGAGTCCTTTTGGAAGATCATTCTGCACCCAAATGATCTAATTTTCAGTTTTGTTTTTGTTTTTAGAAATCCTTTTCTGAAATTTTCCTTTACAAGAAAATATCCTTATAACGCCTGGCTCTCTGATGGACCCAGCATCAGTTTTGGGTTTCTTCTTTTCTCTCACTGTAACTGAACTGTAAGATTACTCATTCCATACTCTTCTCTGATTTGCTTTATTTTTCATTCATCTCTTTCCTAAAGGAAAGAGCAATTTATATAATGATTTCACTGTGGAATTGACTTCAGGCTTTACTGCTATTTGTCACCATTCAAGAAATCCATCCCTGGCTCCAGGAGAACACTCAATCCCTGCTGACAGTCTGGAAGAGGAAGAGGAAAATAGATAGCAGAGCTGCAGCTATTAAGACCAACAAGAAAATATTTTATTCCAACTCAATATTCTCTTCCCAAATTACTTTAAAAGAATTTTTTTTCTCTTTGTGAGCATGTGAATCAGTGTGGGTTGGTTGGTTGTTTTTGGGGGGACTCTCCTATCAGCTGATTTTCCATCTTCTTCCACATCTCAGACAGCAGAGCTTGCAGCAGTGACAAGATGTAATCCCAAGTAAAACTGCTTCTTCCTGTGGCCTTGGTTAACCTGCTGGCAACGGTACTTGCCTGGGCATGGGGCAGCTGGGTTTTTTACACAGCTCATCATGGATGTGCTGCTGCTCCCAGTCACTTTTAGGACACAGTTGAGTTGTTTACAGTAATCTTAAAAAAACTTGTAATAAAACTGTTCTGCCTTCCTGGGGCTGCCACTCCCAGAGACCTTTCCCCTTTCTTGGCTAATGCAGGAGCCTCCTTCTTCTGCTTCACACCTTTATCAGCTAAAAAAGATAACAGTACAGAACTGGTTGTCTTCAGGCTCGCTCTCTGAAGGACAGGCTACGCTGCTACCCTGTTGTGGCTGTTGAGGACTGGAAGATCAGAGAAGACAAGGGGGAAGTGGAAGCCCGCTCCCTCTTTTATGTGGCACAGAGGTAGGATATGCCCTTGTATGAAGTTCAGCAGAGAGAAAGTTGGGCTACTCTCGCCTTCCTGCATACCATGCCGTACCAGTCAGCCTGGTACTAATCTCCATGGACCTTTGAAGGCATGAAACAACATGCAGTATAAATGAAATCTAAGCCAAACCATACCAGGTTATTGGTGCCAGACAGTTTTAGAAGGCTGACATGAGAGCCAAGTGAAACAGGTACAATGGTAGGAGATGCCTTGTTCCACCTGCAGGCATGCAGATCTGCAGAGCTCACAGAGCAGCATCGGAGTCCGACAGCAATGTGCGGCATGCAAAAAGCTGGTGAACCCATGGCCACTTAGGCTTGAATGCACTTTCCCGGGGAGGAAGTGGCTTTTCCCTTGGAAAGTTCAACTCCCCAGGGTCTGCATGAGGTCAATGGAAAAAGTGATTTCTTCAGAATATGATTCAGAGTGCCTAAGCACAGCCTTATTTTATTGACTAGAGAGGAAGCTTAACCTCTGTAGATTCAAACTAGCTTTTGTCAATACCCATCCTCTCTTGCCCCTTAGTTGTGGGAGTTATGCTAGTCCTGGACATGGTTAGTCCTTGGTCTACTAACTGTCACTGTCTACTGATACATTCAGGTGCTGCAGACTCAAGCTAAGAGAAGCTTGTCCACCAGAGCACAGGATGTCCTGTTGGAGCCTGCTTTGTCCTTTTGAGTTACCCTGGGATGTCAGGAAAGGATTTGTAAGTACCAGAAGAATGAAATGAAGTCAAGCAAAGTTGGTTTCTTTAGGGATGGCCTGACTGGAGCTGGAATAATCAGCATCTGTTTCAGTTTAACAGAGGTTTTCATTCCAGCCTTTCTCCGCTTTCAGCTGAAGCCTTTAATTTGCCTTGTCTTTCACTGCAGAGAAAAGTAGGAGTTTTTAACAACTGATACTATCCTGTCTAGAATATCTACACTAAAAAAATACAGTTTATTGTCTGTTGTGAATGAAAAAGCTCTTGCTTGTTTCTGTTGTTTGTAGTGTTGATTTTTGAAAGAGAAATTGTTTGAACGGGTTGACTCTCCGTTTATATAAGTGAAGATTAGCTTGCTTGATAGCCTGCTGGATTTGCAGTTTTCCCTTGCACTAAATAAACTGAAGAGCTGCTGGTCCTGGGGCAGTTAGGACACAGTGCATACTTGAAAATGTTAGTGTGCGTACAAATAAATAAGAGAAAATCATTTAATGCCTGGCAGTCTGGATGTGCTGTTTCAGCATTGATATGTCCTGTCTTTCCACCTGGAAGAGCTCCTTTACAGGAGCCCTAGGAATTCTGTTTAAAGTATTGCTAACAGCCTGAGAGACATAGATAGGTGGCTAATGAGTTGAAAGTTGAAGGTGGCAGAACCAGAATTGGTTTTTACATGATAGTTCTACAACCCTAAATCATACCGCTTGGTTTTGAGAACAGAGGTACCTTAATCAAACTCTGTTCTTTTATCATACGTTAACTTTGTAGAACCAGCTGGAGGAAAAAGCAAAAATAATTTATTGTCACTCAAGTAAGCAGACCTGACTCTGAACACATAAAAGGAACAGACCGTAAAAAATAGCAACATCTCACTGCCCTGTAGTCCTTCAATAGAGAACCACATTTGGAGCTTCCTTTTCTTTGCATCCTTCTGCATATTACAACAGCATCTCACACTGAGCAGAAGCTTTCGCTGTGGTGGGGCAGTTTCTGTTTTCAATGTGACGGATTTTGTTGTCAGCCACTCCGTTGGAGTATGAGCTTCTAGACATTGACAAAGGGTCTGAGTGTCTATGTGCATACTCCAGGCATGGTTTCTGTGCCTGGTGTCCTTCCTCTCTCCCCTTCAGCTCCTGAGTTGTGCCAACTATTGCAGCCTTCCCAGTTTTTGTATACTCATGATAAAGGCAGTGGAGCCAAGGTGACATTCAAGGGTAAGAAAAGCAATGACAAGGGCACACACTATTTTTGTGATCAGTATGATGCTCACAAAATGAAATGGGCTTTGTTGTGCCATGAGCCTCCAAATTGTGCTTCTCTTCCTCAGAACAACCAAACCTGTTGCAACCCTTGGCTAAGAGGCTGAAGCCAAACTTCTGGTAAACTGATGATTCAAGAGGAGGGAAAGGAACGGGACAGGGCAGGAAGGTCTGGGTAGACTGAGGTGCAGATGAGAGAAAGGTAAAACCTAGGACTGGGAATTTGGAGGTTTGAGATGTAATAGAAGGAGACTGAGGTTCACAAAGAAAGTGAAACTGGGAATTAGAGGCATTTTCATGCTGAGACAGGCTGGCAAGGAACTGGCAGCAGGGGAGGGACAGAACACACAGCAGAATTGTTTGCCAGTATTGGGACACAAGAAGGAAGAGACAGGAAAATCAGGGGGACAGTCAGTGAGATGAAGAACTCGACAGGAGACTGAACTTGTCCCTGACCTGGGGAACCGAAGTTGGAGGTCCTGTTGGAAGTTTAGAAAGAAGAGACATCCCAGGGATGGAACAGGTGATCAAAGTCTGAAAGTGGAGGTCAGGCACAGGCAGAGGGGAAGGGAACAGAATCCCAGGAGAGAGCTGCAGGAGGCAGCCCCATGCAGGGCAGAGCAGAGCAGGGGGGTATGTGGGTGGAAAGGGGCACAACGGGCTGTGCTCGCTGGGACGTTCTGACTTCCAGAGCTGGAAGTGGAACAGAGCTTCCCCAAGGCTGGCCTTCACTCTGGCTCAGCCAGCAAAGAATTTGCCTCTTGTACTGCCTGCCCCAGCCTGCAGAATGACTAGAATTGAGTGTCCTTTGACGAGGTGGTGGCAGCTGCCTGCCTGGGGGAGGAGAGTGGGCTTTCCTGCAGTTGGATGACACAAATTTTCCAGCTGGGAGGATGTAGTGAAAAGACCAAGGGAGAAAGAGTTAATTAATTAGTCTGGCAGCCACTAAATTAAGTAAAGGCAATTTGGGCTGTTATATCAGAGGTATCTGAATTCAGTCAAAGAGATTCTGAAGTTGCTAGATTGATCTTGTGGTCAGCTTAAGCAAGCTTAACTAATTAATTGCTTTATTTTAGTTTATTATGTAAGAGCTAGCTCCAAATAAATCACACTGCTTTGCAGAAAGATGCTTGAAACAACTGTGTAAATACTAAACAGTCTTAGGAATGGTCTTCTGAATCCACTGAATAATCCAAATTCCAGCACTCATCCCCCTCCACTGCTGTTCTAGGTGGATCCCAATCCACAGCTGCTACCTGTTTCTCTTCAAGTAAAAGGGGCAGAGGTCTCTGTTGGACATACAAAGGTACCAGCACGGCTGATGGCCCAGGGAGGTGCGGTGTTGCTGCATGATCCTGCACTGACAGTTATCCTTTTCAGGAACACAGGAAATAATACTAGAGGTGTTGAAGGAACATTATGAAGGTCCCAAAGCCAAGTGTTTAAAAGTTAGGCAATGTCCAAATGAAATTGCCAGTGAAACCTTAATTCAGAACCTGTATAAGTGGTAAGTTATGACATGCTCATTAATTTTCCCGTCCTGTTCTTTTCACTGTGAATGGCAATAATTCAAGATGCATGCACAGCTCTGTGGATTTTCTGGGGCAACAGTGACTGACGAACCTCTGACTTACTGTCTGTGGATTTAGCTTAAGGAGAGGTGCTAAGCTGCAATACCACCAGGTTCAAAGTCTGGGCCTGTCAGCATAGCCTCCACATCCCGAGAGACCCTTAACTAATAAGTCTAAGGACTGTAACTCTTACACTCACCTTCTACACTGGCCAAGGTCTGTGTTAATGAAGATTTGGGGACAGACAGTACTGACGGAGGCTGGGAGTAGGCTGGAGCTGAGCTCTCCAGCAGCCAGTAGGAGGGTATAAAATTAACTACCCCATTTGTGCAAATCAAAAGCAAATTTTGCATGTATGATTTCTGCCTTTGCAAAAATGTCTGTTAGTTCTGATTGTTGGCACGAGTATTACTGTAGTATCAGTCTAATCTCATAAGACAGATTTAAGGAATGGCAGCAGAAGGGTGGAGTTATCAGTGTAAATTTCTTTGCCTAGTGACAATTGTCCTGCTCTCCTCTATATCAGCTTTTCAGTTTTAGGTTTTGTAATGAAAAAAGACAAATCTGATTTTTTGAGGATAAAGTAACTTTTTTTTTTTAGATTTCAGATAATATTTTTGAAAGCAAAGTGAGTAGAAACAGAAGTAAAATCTCTAACAGACCCAGGGTACACATAGCATGTATCCTTTATACGTAGTTCTTCACTGCTAAAGCAGCTGGCCAGTGGCACTTTGCACAGACAGAGCCTGTGAAATGTAAAAGTACAGTACATGATCAACAAAACATTCAGACCCTCCCTATGCGTGATGAATACACACTATGGTCTTTAACACAGAAGGTCTAGTTATATATAGACACCCGTGCATGTTCAAATAAGCTAGACAAGAAAAAGTTCTTTCAGACTCCAAGTTTTTTAGGGCAAAGCATGTATTTCACGTCTTGTAGGGGATTGGTGCACCATTGGCAGTGAAGGTTTTACTCAGTACTAACAACAAATAAATGTTCCCTCATTGTAAGAAATATCGTCACTAGGAGATTACACCTGGTTTCCACCCTGTGACCCATTATGCCAAAAAGCGAATTCTGCTCTTAATGCTGTCCAGCGTTTATTAGTCAAAAACACGTGTAACCACATTGAACTGTCTGGTTTGCCAAAGAATCACACGGAGGAAACTGGCAGAACCCAGATAATCCCGTGTCAATAGCCTTGTTTCACTGAAACAAGGTGCCAAAAGCTGTAAAAAATAGCAGATACTTAGACCTGACCATCTGATGTAGGGAAAGGACTCTCCATTTACTCATCATTTTGATTCTGCTGAGGAGGCCGCTATTTCTTTTGAACATGAGCCCGTGGAACTAGTCCAGACCAGCAAGCACTGAGATCAATTAGTAGACTCCCACTGGCTCCAATGTGTTTTAGAAACTAGAAAGTTGAGCTACTCACTGGAGTGCAGACTCCCATCTAGGCTTGAAAGGGGAACTGATTGCAACTGCCTGCAAATTTAGCATTAAAAAGCTAAACCTTTCTCAGCAAAATACCAAAAGATCTAACAAGTCATCAAAGAACTTGCTTTTCAATCCCATCTGAAATCAAATGATGAGTTGCTCTGTCACACCTGAGCATATTTCTCTATACAGAGGCATGGTTGCCACCTTCTGAATGGCTCCTGCCATTTCTTGCAGCACCTTGTATTCTTTCAAAGGGCAGCTTGATCACGCTTCACTTCTGGTATCTCCTGCAGAAAGAATAATCAGCACATTGGTGCCAGGTTATAGTAGGTGCTGACTGAAGATGGTCCTGATTTTGCAGAAAAGGGAAAAATGAGAATGTCGCATCCCCTGGTCCCTCTCACCTGTCATCCCTCGGTGGCTAAAGGTGACCTGCAGTGAGAGCTGAGTAGCTGCCTGATGCGCCTACCGCACCGAGAACTCGGAGCTACTTCGGGTGAACTCATTAAATTAGAATTTCTGATCCTGTCTGTTCTGGGGGGCAAACTCTCCAGTTAAACAGTTGGACTGGCAGGGAAAACACTTCCTATGTCTTGTACCACTTCGATGATGAGCTGCAGGCAGTACCCGACGGAGCTCCGGGCCGTCCTCCTCGCTCACGGAAACCTTGACAGAAGTTGCTCCCCGGTGCCGCAGCGAGGACACGATGGAAGGTTTCACCGGGATGTGCGGCCACGGCAGCTCCGGTGAGAGGCCGCGCAGGGCCGGTTACCTGCTCGGGCCGCCCGGTGGGCGCTGCGGGGCGGCCCGGGCCGCGGCCAGGCCCCGCGGGGCTCCCGGGACCCCGAGACAAGGGCCAGAGGCAGCGGGGTGTCCTCCTGAGCGCGCCTCGGTCCCGCTCCCGCCCCGGGAAGCTGCCGTACGCCTCGGGAGGCCGGCGCGCAGCTCGCACAGCCGGTGCAGAGCCCGTACAGCCCCTCTCCCCTGCCCGCCTCGCCGTTGCCAGGGGCAACCGGGCCACTTCCGCCCGCCGCTAAGATGGCGGCGGCGCCGTAACCTGGAAGCGGTCGGTGTCCCCGGGCCGCGGCGGGCCCGCCTCCGTGGTGCCGCGGGAGGTCTGTGGGCGGGGAGTCCCGTGACGGCTCGGTGCGCAGAGACGGTGGCCGGCAGGGGAGGGGGAGCCGAGCGCGCCTCGGGAGGATGGCGGAGCCGCACGGTACGGGGCAGCGGGGCTCGGGGCCGCGTTGGGCCGGGCCGGGGCGGGGGTTCGCCGCCGCCGGAGGCGTCGGGGCGCGCTGAGGCGGCGGCTGACAGCAGGCGGGGTGGGCCTGGCGGC
>JAVSBS010017449.1:0-17120 GCA_033124195.1 Coracias cyanogaster | reverse complement strand
GAGGGAATGGCTTCAAGCTGCGACACAATAGGTTTAGACTGGACATTAGGAAAAAATTTTTCACTGAAAGTGTAGTCAGATACTGGAATAGGCCGCCCAGGGAGGTGGTTGAGTCACCATCCCTGGAAGTGTGTAAAGCTCGTTTAGATGTGGTGTTGGGGGATATGGTTTAGCGGAGAACTTGTAGAGTAGGGTTGATGGTTGGACTCGATGATCCCAAAGGTCTTTTCCAACCTGCATGATTCTATGATTCTATGCAGCAGAGACCCAACCTGAGATGGCTTTGGCACCCAATAACTCAACACAACATACTGCATCTCCTGTCCTGAGCGACCACCATAACAGATGGAGCTCAATTCATAGACTAAATAAAAATTTTATGAACATTTTACGGACATTTTATGGGGGTGGCCTATAGACTGAGGGAATGCTATCCTATCAAAGGATGGGAATAGAAGAGGGAGTTAATGAGGATGTATTGGGCAGTGTAAGACCTGAACATGAGGTAAGATTGAACTGAATCTGGCTGGGATGGAGTTAATTTTCTTCACAACAGCCCATATGGTGCTATATTTTTTATTTGTGACTGAAAAGTTGTTGCTAACACACCAATTGCTTAGCTATTGCTGAACAGTGCTTACAGTGTCAAGGATTTCTGTTTCTCACTCTGCCCTTCCCAGCAGGTAGGCTGGAGGTAGAGAAGTTGGGAGGGGACACAACCAGGAGAGCTGAGCCAAACTGACCAAAAGGATATTCCATTTCATACAAGGTCATGCTCAGCAATAAAAACAGAGGGGAGAGGAGGGTTGGAGAGGTAGCCATTGCTTGGGATACCAAGCTGGGTACCAGTCTACTTGTGGGAGGTAGTGAGTGATTGCCTTTGTATCACCTGGTTGTTTGTATTTTTTTCCTTTCATTTTTTCTTCCTCTTGCTTATTAAACTGTCTTTGTCTTGACCCATGAGGAGCTGGAGTCAATCCACCACATGCTATATTGCCATTTTGGCTTCAAGAACTAAAAATTCAGATTCATAGAATACCAGGTTGGAAGGGACCTCAAGGATCATCTAGTCCAACCTTAAGTGCAGTTTAAGTGAGATGGGCCAGCACCCTGTCAAGATAAATCTTGAACGTGTCTAATGCAGGGAAATCCACCACTTCCCTTGGGAGACTATTCCAATGTTTAATTGTTCCCGTTGTAAAAAACTTTATTCTAGACTCCAATCAGAATTTCCCCAGGAGCATGCATTTTGTGATAAATACAGGGCCAAAAAAAGCCCAGTCCCGCTAAGGAGAGGTACGAGGAGGTAGCAGCCAGATGTCTGGCCACAGCGTGCATGAGGCCTGGCTGGCCAGTTGGCACATGGGTGAAGCCACCCCAGCTCTGGGACACTGCCACCTGCCAGCCCAACAAAGAGGGAACCTGGGAAGTACTGAGAGATGCCTGGAGGCGACAGAACAGAAAATTACAAGCTCCCTTCAAAACTGGGTTTCAACTGGCAAGCAATTTATTTCACTGTCATTTCAAAATCAAGCTAAAAGGAACATCACCTTGTTATTAAGGTATAAAGTCAACTTTATAGACAAAATTTGCAGTAATATTCGTGGAGTTTTCCCAAACTCTTAAAAAGCACTGGGAGGGCTTTTCAGGATAAGCTACCTAAGCATAGTAAGAGAAAGACATTTGGCTTTTTTCATTTCTTCACATGCTTATCATTTGTGTGTCTCCCCTGTTCATTACTGAAACGACCAAGTAATGGCCACAGTCCAACAGCAGGAGCTACTCAGTTTCAGTTTAGCCTTACTAAATTTCAATTTAACTCCTTGCAGAAAAATAAAATAGATGTCAAGTTTGCAAATACAGTTTAACAGTGAACTAAGATAAAAAAGAGCAGTGATTGTTTTGCAATGCCAAAAAGATATGTTTTATGTAAAAATTCATTTATCTATAGAAAAAAAAGCATTTTCTATTAGTATTTAAGAAATACAGTGTCCAGTTACAAAGAGACTTCCCTCCTTCTTTAAGTCAGCCTCAGGAAGGGGAGATCGTAAGTGGTGGGTCACCCAGAAAAAGAACCACATGTTCTCAGTGACCCTCAAGATTAAGTGTGATTTGTGATTAAACAAGACACTAAAATTCCAGGTGTCCATTTCCTGGTACACAACTTGTCAGATTTAAGCAGATGAAAAATCTGGAACTTGAGTCACTTCACTTGAGATCTCAGAGAAAGACTGTTTGGAGATAAAAACCTTTTGATAGCTTTTAAACAGAAGATAAAACTGTAAACTGAGTATTAAAAGTACAAAGCTAGATTTCTACACATACTCCACATTTCTTTGCATCCACTTTTCCAACTGCTTTGTAATCCGCTGATGTTTCCATTCGGTCATGTTAGCAACAATTACTCCAGGATTAAAGGAGCAGGTGCTGGGGCTGATGCCAAGATCTCTGATAGCTTGCCTTCTGTAGTCCAGGAATCCCATGTACGTGTTCTAAGAAATAAAAAAACTATGTTTATCCCCTATGAATCTCGATAAAGATAAGTGTAAATGCCCTTCTCTGCCACTCACAGGGAGAAGAAATGTGTGCTCCCAACGCTGAGTTTCTAGATAGAATGTTACCTGTCTTGGTTTCCATATGACAGGAGGCTGGAAGGCAGGATACTTTCAGCTACTGAATTACTTTTCCCACAGTATTGTTCCATGGGAGTTTGAGAAGGGTCTTCCCTCACCACGTGTTTGTCTTTCTGTAGCTCACTCTCAATGTAGCACCATGCTTGTACAGCTGTAATGCTAGAAGGGCTCACTGACCAATGTGGGGAACTCAGCTCAGGAACTAGCCTTTAAACTCGCTTTCCCTAAGATTCATTCCCAATTTGGCTAATAAAAATATCATATTCTGTCATCATTAGACTTTCCATAAGTGCTCATGACTTACTGACAGCAAAATACCAAACATAATTCGGTAGAATCCAAAGAACAATACAGATTTAAATTACTACAGGAACCAACTCTGCACAGCATTATGGAGTTACTACAAAATGTAGTTTTTAATTACCTGCCAAACTATTATAAAATTATATACATAAAAAAAAAAGCTAAACCTCTCACTTTGGGGAAAATCTTTAAAATCATCTTATATTTGTAGGTAAATACATTCATTAATAGAATTCCAAAAGAGCACCTTACCTGCATCCCTACACTTCTAACCACTTCATGTGTAGAAGGCAGATCACAATCATCTGAAAAAGCTGCAGCATGTCCAGGAGCTAACTTAGTATCGTAGAGTTCCTGGATGTCACCTGATTACAGAAAGGTCAAAAGTGTAAGAAGAAACCTACACCACAGTTACAGAGTTGACAGGCCAACTTCTGTTCTCATACATGTTACTTACCAACAAACCCGTTTCAGGGGTTAGTCCAGGTATTAACGAAGGCTGAATTTTATAATATGGGACAATTTTCAAATTTAAGTCCTGTACCTGGGTGCTTAAGGTTTATCTTTAACTACCTTAGTATTCAATATGTCCATATTCTGGTCTGAATTCAGCTATAGCAGAAGCTAATTACACTGTGAAGAAGCGTGCTTGCAAAGTTCTGCCTACAGAGCTCTAAGCCTGCCTCTAGAGAGGGAGGGCACAGGCAATTGTTCTGAGCTTCTTCGAGTCCCACAAAAAGTCCACTTCAATCCCTTGCACAGATCAAGTTTTTCCTGATGTTCTTGTGTTTGTACGTCCTAGTAAGATACCTGGAGTGTCAGCAGTGGCCAGTAGTAATGTGACTGTCACACCTGACCGGCCCTGCTGGCTCCACAGACCACCCAGCTTCTTCCTGACAGAGGGAAATAATGTAACTCATGGCATCTATCGCCTGACCAGCAGGCACCCATGATGTGCCAGAACAGTTTCAGAGCAGGTGGAAAGCCACTGCAATCGATGAGTCTGCATCCAACCCCCCTACAGCTGCCAGTTTTGCTGTTGGGCATGGGTCAGTCACAGGCACAATGACTTATCTTGGAAGGCCACATATGTCCCCACAGCCTGAGGTGAACTCATTAAAAGGCCGGTAACTTAAAACGTTCCCCACACTGCAAACAATGGAACTACTATTTCTGAAACAAGCAGAGATTATTTATTTGTCCAAACTCATCAGCCGGTTGGAAAACTTGGTTTAGGACTCATTTCCCACCAAATTCTATTTCTTGAATTAATGGGACACTTGATTGTTGAAGATCAACATTCAGTGCTAAGTGTCTTCTCCTGATTCTGAATAGCTTCTGCTTTTCAGGAGAAAAGCAGAAAAAGAAAACAAACAAACAATTAATTCTGGGCCAACACCCCAAGTTCAACATGTTTCATCCTTACTTCTTTGCACAAAGTAATGACCAACAAATAAAAAACCCCAGAGTTAAGCCCCGAAACTCCCATTCATTCCTCATCCAGTCAGAAGTCTTTCCCATCACAGAGACATCTGGCAGAGAGCACAGTCTCTCATTACGGCTAAGACACGGGGAGCAGCTGCTGGAACAGCTTCCTTCCCTCCACCTCATTCCCACATGTCCATCTCTATTCCCCTCTTCTGGGCCCTAGGATTGCGTGGCCCAATGGTGAGTGAGATCGGCTGGCTGAAGCAAAGAAAAAAAAAAATATTCAAAACAAAACAAAAAAGGCCTTGGGTTTGGTTATTTTTGTACCACTAAGCGTTCTGCCAGGTCAGCCAGCTGAATCAGCTTATTCTGCAGCTGCACAACTGGAGATATGACACAAGTAACAGGAGCTGCCTGGGGACAGGAGAGGCCACTTCCGTCAGCAGCAGCTGTAACGTGAAACTGCACCTTTATCCTGCAGCTCCAGAAACACCATCAGCTGACATGAACTGTCACTGCTACCGAAAGAGAAAGCCCACTCTGCCCTCTTCCAGCCACACTCCCTTGACTCCTGCCAGGGAACTAATTGAGGCTGAAAACAACCATGTTTCAGGGGAATGCCTGCGCAGGTGCAAGGAGGGAGAGAGGGGAATTGGTGGCCTTGGCTTAAAGCGCTCACGAAAGTGAGTGTACATCAAGAGTGTAAGAACCTTTCAAAGAGTTAAGTGTTGCTGTTGGCCATCAAGGACAGACAGAACAAAACTAAAAAGCAGAGATAACCATTGGAAACACATGTAGAACTGTGATATGAAGTCTATTGTATATTGAGACAGGCAGAGCAGATTAATCTTACTTTATAAAGCAGCTAATAGTGGCCCCTTTAACTGCAGATGTCTTGAAATCTGTTATTAAAGAGACAAAACTATAAAAAGTTGCAGAGCAGCAGAGAATAAAACTGTACTTTTGACATGCGTAAACTGACCGATCTTAATGTTCTTACAGCATGATTGATTTAGGCCAAAAAGTTTATTATACTCAGTCCTTTCCAAAGGAAATTTTCATCAGAACATCCCTTTAATGCTTAACAGTGATCAGTAAAATGGGTTTTATTCTCCCTCTGTATTGGGCCTGGCTAGGATAGAGTTAATTTTCTTCCTAGCAGCTCATATGGTGCTGTGGTTTCTATTTTTGACCAAAGCAGTACTGACAGCACACTAGTGTTCTAGCTTTTGCTTTTCTTCCACTTATCCTTCATTTATTAAACAACTGTTTGGTTTATCTTGACCCTCAAGTTTCCTCGCTTTTATTCTTCCTTTCCTCTTCCTCCACCCCTACTAGGGATGGGGGGAAAGTGAGTGAGCCACTATGTGGTGCTTTGCTGCCCACCAGGGTTAAACCACAACACGCTGATTAAAAAAATGTTATAAAATAACAAGAAAACTATATCATAAAACAAGGGAGAGTAACAACTCTGCAGATTAACTATATATATAATATACTCTGAAACAGAAGAGAACAAAAAACCATTAATTTATCTTTTAAAAAAAACCTGTTCCTTTTATTAGAATTATTGGTATGAAAAAAAAAAATTTCAGGATTTGAATGTCTTCTAACTTCTCCCATTTGTCTAGGAACTCTGAAAGTTTTGATCACAATTCCACAAATTGCTATGGATTCTGAGCTGAAGATGCTTGAAATTGTATTTTGAGTGTTTGGAATTTTAACCCCTCTTACTTGAGTAAATTTCCCTCCCTCTCAGGAACAGCAATTCCAGATAAGGAACTGGTAGCATTTGTGGGAATTCAAATACTAGCAGGAAATGCATATCACATACTTAAAAATAAATATTGCCGCATCTAAGTGAAATACATTATATCTTCCAGTAATTGACCAGATTCAATTAACATGAAACCCATACATACAATATTGATCAAAATCAACTATTCCAAAGATACACAGCAGAAGTTCTTCTTCAGGCTTGCTTTTAAATAAACAAACAGATTATTTGTAGTTTTCCTGAGTGCAGCACTCCCAGCAGCTGCCTCAGTTTCTGTTATATGTCATATTTCCAAATGACTGCAAAAGCTGGAATAACTTTAACTCTGCTAGAAACTGCATTTTGGATGACAGCTTACCTTGAACAATGATATCATCATCCAAATATATTACTTTCTCATGTTTCTGGATAAGCAAAGGAAGATAAAATCGAACGAAGTTCAGCTATTAAACAGAAAAAAAGGTAAAGGCTAAGTGGTAAAGCTGTTTAATGTAGTAGTCTCCATTAATGATCAGTTTTAATTTCTCTCTTCATTGAGCACTAGCCAGCAATCATTGCTTCCTCCACCCCATCTTTACTAGTATCTTTACCAGTATCTTTACAAGTATCTTTACTAGTATCTCAAATCCATTATTTATCCCCATTTTATTTGCTATAGCCCTAACCAAGCAGCCCAAAACAGTTGCTTCTTCACAGAATCATTTAGGTTGGAAGGGACCTTTTGAGACCATCTTGTCCAACCTCTCTTCTCAAGCAGGGTTCACTCAAGCAGGTTGCTGGGGACCAAGTCCAGTTGCGTTTTGAATAGCTCTACAAATGGAAACTCCACAGCCCCTCTGGGCAACCTGCTCCAGTGTTGGACTACTCTCACCATCAAAAAAAAAAAAAGAAAAGAAAAAGTATTTTTCTTGTGCCCAGAGGAAATTTAATGTATTTTAATTTGTGCCCATTGCCTCTTGCCCCTCCCCTTGGGTATTTATACACATTGATAAGATCCTTCTGAGCTTTCTCCAAGCTGAGGAGCCTCAGCTCTCTCAGCCTCTACTCATATAAAAGATGCTCCAGTCCCTTCATCACCTTTGCAGCCCTGTGTTGGACTTGCCCCAGTAAGTCTGTATCTTCCATGTACTAGAGAGCTCAGAACTGGATACAGTACTCCAAATGCAGCCTCACCAGTAAAGAAGCAGCATCACCTTCCTGGACCTGCTGGCAATGCTCTTCCTAGTGCATTTTTACAACATATATCGTACAAAACACTTCAAATTTAATAGTGTCATCATTTCACTCTATAGGAATGATTTGACTGGTGGCACAGATGTGGGGTAACAACTACAATAGCAATGAGGAACACAGCAGAGGCAAAAGGACTGTGAACAAAACGACCACATTGATTCAGACCATTTTACCCAGCCTTCGGAGTGGTTCTAAGCAGATGCTCTGTGAAAAATACTAATAGAGCAAGCATACAGAAAAGTTGCTCCACATATTCTCCTCACTTTCAGCTATTTTCAGCTCAAAGGATTTCTTGAACTAGATGTGATTTGTCTAAATACAAATTTCGGTCCTTGCTGAATCCCTGTAAATTTTTACATTTGCAAGACCTTTCAGCGAGGAATTCTAGAGGTTTAGTTGGCACTGCTTGTAAAATGTGCAACATTTCTTCTTTGCTATGACTGTGACTCCTACTAAGTTAATCTAATAGCCATTAGCTCTTTAACTGGAAGAGACAGTGAGCAACCATCCCTCACCCAGTCCTCAACACCGCTCAATTCTGCAGACCTCTACTATTTTCACACTAGAAGTCACAGTTCCAGCCTGAACGGTTTTAACCCACTGATTCCTTGCATGAAATCTTTTCCATACATTAGAAACGTTAAAGGCTCAGAGAAGGGCAGCAAGAGTAAACATTCCAAACAGACCTGAACATTTTCAAGTGGTGCTACATTTTTTTCAGATAAGGGGATGAAGACTGCATGTAGTATTTAGGATGAGGGAAAACTATGGATTTATATTGTGGCGTAACAATGTTATCTATCTTTATCCTTACCCCTTTGCTAACTATTTCTAACATCTGCCTTTTCTGACAGCCACTAATAATTAGTCATTAGCTTCCAAATTAACCCTGGACATGAGCAGAATGCAGCCAACTCAGCATCATGAGTGCACAGAGAACATTATTAGATCTTCCCTCTAATAAATTGCGAATGTATTCTTAAAGATATGACACGTTCCAATTACCAAGTTCATGCCACCAAATAGGAGGTCCCAGAAAGATGGACAAGTTGGAAGGAACTTGTTATAGTTCACTTTTCCTTCTTGAGTGAGGGCACAGCATTTGGACCTGATGTGGTTTCTCTTTACACCCCACCCCGTAACACACTAGAGATCTAAGACACTTTAAAGCCTGTAATAAGCGTTAGAAACCCTGAAAACTTGTGATGTGGTGTCATTTACTCACAGGCTGCAGTAGCTCAGGACGTGAAGCATCTTGTCTGATTTTTCCTTTTAGTACCATAGGGTTGAATTCCACAACCTTAAATTTTATTTCTTTCAGTTTAGTATTTTCAATCCATTTCCTGTGATATTAAAAAAAAAAAGTGATAAATATTGAGTTTGTGGCAAGTAGTTCACAGCATTCTCATAGGAGAATATGAGACCTTGAAAGCTCACTCAAATCTATTCTGTCCCGAGACAGAATCACCTACGTCTACAGCTACTGCACACAGATATTTGTTTAAACTTTTTTCAAAAATAAAACAAAACCAAACAACAAGCAAAAAAACCAACAAAGCAAACGCCCCACACCACTGCCAAAAGCAGACTCCACATGGCGCCCAAACAACCCATCTTTCACCATCACTACCACTAAGTGTTATTTTCCTAGGCTTTCTTGCGATAGCTGAAGACCATTTGTTCTTATCCTATCTACTGTGCTTTAAAGCAGAGGTTCATTTTCTCCCTTTTACAGTTTAACATCCTTCAAGATGATTGCCACATGACCTCCTAACTACATTTTCTTTAGACTAAACTATTTTTTTCATTATTTTGTCAAATTTCTTGACACCATTGCTTATTTTCTCCTCTGACCTCTCTTCTAAATCCTTCCTGAAGGCGCTCAAAATTAAACACCACACTTTACTGATGCATTACTAATGCAAGAAGATCACAAAGTTTCCTCACATCTCCTGTGGTCATACATATCAACATGTATATCCACTACAAGTATGCCTTGGTTTTTTTTTTTAATCAGTGTGGTCAGTTATCAGTCATAACTCTGTAGCTTTCAAAATGAGTGCTACCAAACTCCTGCTTCACCCTGACACAATACAATCAGCTATTCCCACCTATATTACCCTATCATTACTTCTGCTGAATTTCATCACATTTTACAGCTCATTTTTCCTATTCATCATTATTAGCTTGTTTTTGGCTCTTGTCCCTAATGTATCTGCTGTCTCTTTTCCAGTTTCATGCCAACTGCAGATTCATGAAGAACATTCTCCACTATTATCTAGGTTACTGGTGAACTGGATGAGAAAAATTCCCTGTGGAACCCCACTCATTATATCTTTTCACTTTGATACAAATTGGGAGTACACAGGCTACAGAAGCACAGTAGCCAGAGGGGAAAACTGCTAAGCAATCGGCTTTATTTTAGATTCACATCTTCCTCCTCTTTTAGACAATGTTTGCAAATTTTAACACCCAAACACGCTTTCCTTACAAGCTTTTTTGGGCCTCTATTTATAACCTTTAATACACCCTCCTAGCTGAAACTAGCTTTCAACAGCAAGTTTTTCTACTCTGAAACTTAAGACACAGCACCAGATGAGAGGTGAGTGCAATGCCACAAAGTGGGATTGTGACAAGTAAGCAGGTATATACGTACTTTACCACAGACATCTACAAAAGACAGAAGGGCACAGGCATGGGCATGGGCTGGCTATTCCACACCCATTTACACTCATCAGTGCCTTGAGTAGGGCAAAATGGCCTTTTTTCCTACACGTACAGAATCCTGGGAGTTGCTACCAATAGCCCTACTTCAATAAAAGGGAGAAACATTTCCCTGAAAAATCCTCCAAAGTCTATGCCCATGCTAAGGAGAACAACCACCTAGTCCTAAGTACAGCATAAAACAAAATAAGGCTGGTAAGTACCGAATATGGGGGATGGTAGTCTTCAGCCCAACTATGTAGAACAAAACGTTAGCCTCCGTGTTGCTGTAGATGCTACTAATCGCTGCTATAGCTGCACCCATTCTGCCTGCAGCAGCGCAGATCACAACTGGGATTTCTTCTTCCATTTCCTCAGGACTCTCCAAATCAACTACAGAGAACAAAACTATGCATTATAATAGAAGATTAAGAATCTTTTTTTATCAGAACTGGGTCATAGGAATGAGTATGTAGCTCCAAAAGCAGCGGAATTGTATCACAATCACCCCATTTTCTTACCACTTCCTATACACATCCACATCTGGCAATGCACACAGCATAAACTGTCGCTAATCCAGAACTACATGCAGGTTGACTGGACTGCTGGATGCTTCCAAACAGAACATATAACAGTTCTCAGCATCTTCTACTCAGCAGTGGCACTATTCAGTCTGTCCTCCATGTAGCTGCTTATTCACGTGAAACCTGAAGAAGTTCGAATACCTTTGAGACTTCTCAGTTATATTCAGTACAAACTGAACAGTATGTTCCAAAATTATCAAAGGAAGGAGGTAAGTGGAAGAGATGGTGCAATTGCATGAGCTTCACTTCTTTGGAGTGCAAGCTAGAAAGGAAGAGTGCAAAATTTTGTACCAGCAGGAAGTTGGTAATGATAAAAGAAAAAAAAAAATCTGAACAACGCTGAACTAGTTCACATTACTGCTATGGAAGAGTTTTACCCCTAGCACCAATTAATTTACAGAACTTATATGGATACATTTGTACTGGTTAAAACATAACCGTTAAAATCATAACAGCCTCAACAAAAATATACTGAAAAAAACCCAACAAACAAAAATGTTTATTCCGGGACAGAGTTTGTTTATCTTGGGAACAGCGATTAAGCTATTAGTATGAACATTTAACACCAGTCCAACCCTATCAACCCTAGTGCATTTCTGTCACTATAAAAATTCCAGCAAAAACCGCTGCCGTAAATTATGTCAAGATTTGACAATCTAGCTGAAATGAACAGGTAGGCCAAGAACATTCCTAAAGGGGCAAGTTATGATCCAAGTTTACCACCACTTGACAATTCCAATAGCGTTTAGCACAAGCAAGGATATACTCCAGCTTCCACCTACATCAGTGACATCTGGATAAAAATTTGAATCAGAATGACAATTCTTAGTCATTACTATTGATCTCCTGTTTTATTCAAGTAATACAGAAGAAAAAAAATTGTGCAGCCCAGAGTGGAAGCAACAGTGTGAGCAGCTCATCTACTGCAGGGCAAATAGGACTCAGTAAAAAGTACTGTTCAAGTAAAGAGGTAAGGAATATAAAACAACATAAATGAAACAGAAATACAAGTCGCTTACCTGTTTCATTCTTTAATGTAGAGGGCACTTGGTGAACTTTGTTATACAGAATGGCACACACGGTTAAGACAAGAAGTAACAGTAAGATCTGGTTAACTGAAACAAAAGGGAGAATTTGTTAACAATCAATATAACAGCTAATTCCCAAGTACCTTTTAAAATAAAAATCCAGTTTGCAGCCAGTATATACCATAACCCTTACTTGCCATGTTTAGTAAATTCTCCTTGCTCTTGTTATTTGATCAAGCTAAAAAATTTATGTTGAAAACGTAACAGTATCTCTCCCCCATTGCAGGAACTACTTAATTTCCAACTATCTGATTTTCATGGATAATTTGCTCACTAAATCTGTAAGCTCCCAATATACATGGGTTACTGATACTAGGAAATTCACGTTTCTGAATTTTACCAGTAGTCTGGAACCTCCTTTTCTTGGTTAATTTGTTATTGTTTTTACCTAGCCCTTTCCTTCTCTCATGCTTCCCTGATAAAACACAACTTTTTTTTTTTTTTCCTATTTCAACGTTCATATCTTTGAGGCGCATTTGAACAACGCTCTAAAAATACTAGAAAAACAAACCCAGGTCGCTACTGAAACCAGAAATCTTCTAATCTCATGTGTTTGAATATACATAAACATTTCGACATGGTTACTTCAATTAGTAAAATAAAAACAAAGCATGCAACAGCAAAGACTTCACTGTGTATTCCAGTTTGCAGTTCCTACCAGATTGTCTTGTAGGAGTTTAAGTTGTTCAACGTAAACCAAGCACAAGCAGGTACCAGGACAGTTCATTGGGTACGACAGGGAAGGAATATGTTGCCATCATCAACAGTGACTTCAATGATGGCAGTTCTTTCTATCAGACTACTTTGTTACTTTTGCACCACCATAAAAGGTATTTAAGGTGTACAAAAGAGCAAAGGGAACAAAGTTTTGAACTGTTTCAATCAGAAGGGCCAACGGGGCATGAGAATAAATCAAAATTGGTAAACGTACATCACCGAACCTGCACTAATTTAAAGTAGCTGAGGAAACAGCCCATTGATTTCAGAGAAATTTTGGAGGCATAACTGAAGGTACACACCAGTCCATTTTCAGACACTGACCCTAACAGCTGATGAGAACCCCAAATTTCTTGAGGCCATGCCTCAATTGTGAGTATGAACAGCATTAATGTGCCGAGTTCTGTAAAAAAGCCAGGTTCAGTGCTCTAGGCACAACCCACCTGAAACCAGCAGCTGCCTGTGCTCTCAGTGAGAAATTTGAGAACCCCCATTCTTGTGCAGTAAAGTAGTGAGTAATTTCAAATTAATGAGATTTATGGTCATACTTACCTAACTTAGCTAGCAGGGAAAGGCTTATTTGTATACTTAAGCATAATTTAGCAAAACCAGAACTATAAATTTGCACATAACTGTGACAACAGTTATATGAGAAACTGCATTTGACATTTCTGTCCTCTTTTTAAATATTTCAAATATGTGTAACCTCTCTTACTTTTCTTTAAAAGAGCCATGTGTCTTGTTGTTGGATGAAGACTGTGATCTGTGGTAAAATAAAAATTAAAAAATATTTTTAAAAAATTATTGATAAATCATTAAAACCAGCAGTGAACACTAGTTAGATACTTCATGGACAAGGTTTTGCATCATCAAATTTTACTGTTGACCTGGTACAGGAAAAACTGAACTCCATCTTTGTAAATAACTTTTTTGGAACAAATATCTCATATTCTGGGCTAGAATGTTACACATTTTAATTTAAGCTACTAATAGGTTGAAAGGACCAGTATTTTAATAAAGTCCATCTAATAACCTACATCAGTAATAACTAAAAAAATTTTAACACATTTTAAAGTGATGTGCAAAGAAGTATGAAAACACCCATTTATGCGATTTGTAACTACGTTTATCTCTGATCTCACCTGAACCATAGTAACAATCACAAATACTAATATCTTGGTGGAGTATGTCCCCAAACAGATGAGAATCTTACACTAGAGCAGTGTCTTTCAGACTCTCAGAAAATTTCAGAGCAACAGTGAAACTATTTTCTAACAGCAGTATCCTTCCACTAACAGTAAGAGGGGTGTTTGTGCCACGTGGCTTGCATTTAAGCAAATTATTTGTGATGCTGAAGAAAATGAGGTAGCCTTCCCTAAAACTGTACTTCTAAAGCAGGCCCACAGTGACTATGACTTTATGCGTGAGTGGACAGAACATAATCCCTAAAATACAGAATTATGGGAAACACAACATTAACGTCAATTCTGGACCCAAAATTACTGTTTATGTAGAAAAAAGACCAAAACCAACCAACCAAAACCAGTAAAAAACAGCACCAGAAGTTGGGGTGGGGGAATACAACTATGTGATCTAACAGTTATGCTTCGGTAGCTGTATATATCACAGAAACCAATTTCCAATTTTTCCCATTTCCACACACATAGATGTGGACACATTACAACATAGATAAGGATATATGCCAGTTTCTATGCACATAAAAAAATGAAGTTTATTCTGACTCCTAGAGAAGACAGATGGAACAGTAAGAATTCTTGAAACCTGAGTCACGAAACAGGCTGCCTCTCATTGGTTAATGCTCAAGTTCAGGTGGCATCCTAAATTAATCTCTACTTTGACTAACAAGTTAAATAACAATAAAAGTATAAGAAAGCAAATATATGGCTTTGTTACAAACCTCTTATATTCGCATGTATTTAGGTCCCGAAAGATGACTAAATCGCAGTGAAAGAGGAGTATTTCTGAAAGTCCTTTTGCATCTGCAGTACTTATCTACATTCCAGCAGCCCATTCTCTTCAGGTGGCATTAATTTACAGAGAGGAAATCAAGCTTATCGGTCAGAAAACAAACCACTGCTGAGAAAGCCCTTCTCTCACGCATTACACGCAAGTATTGTCTTCTTATCCATTTAAAAAGCATACTTGTTTAGATAAGCAGAGAGGCAACAGAACCCTCTACATGCCTGCAGTAACTTTCTAACTCCGCTTTAGTTAATAGCAACCTTTTCCACGGAGCTGACTACTACCTTTCAATTAAGATTTGTAGCGATAGTCACAAACAATACTGATGGTCACTGCAAGACAAAAGTCAGATAGCCACAGCCCCATGATATCTTCAGAAATTACTAAACACAAACTGAACCACATCTTAAATTTTAAAAATCCAAACCCAGACAGACTCTCAGACAAGTCTGAGTTCTAAAAATACAGCATTCCTAAGCCTCAGAAACTCAGATTCATGACCCACTGATTTTTAAGGAAAGAGGGGAGCATTTGTTCCCCTGCAAATATTTACTCTTTTTTTCCTGGCTGTAGATATTAGTTCCTGGAACCTGGCAGTTCCTAATTCTGTTGCCAAGTCCTGTAACAAAATGAGGGGCTGCAGAAGGGAAAGCTCAGAAGCAGTGACATTACTGCTCAGATATTTCCTGCTTAATTAGTCTTTTTACCTCTTCAAAGCAGCACAGTATTCAGGACTCCTCTCCTGAAGAGCTGTAGAGCTATTTACTCGGATCCTAGATAGCCCACAGCTGTAAGCAGTCTTGCCAAAGCTTCCGTGACCATCATCCTCCTTTGAAGTCCCCCGCACAAAGGCCTTACAGGACACACTAACAGTTTTAAGATTCAATTCCTTTTTCAGACTCTTCAAGGTTTACTTTGGAGTTGTGCTGGTTTTCTTCTCTTTCTCTGCTGCTGAGGAATAGTGCAGAGCCCAGACGTCGTGCTGGAGGAATGAGAGCCCATAAACCACTTCCAGATGTGCAGAACGATGATGCAGCCCCAGATCTGCCAAACTTGCCTCAGAGACTCAGCTAGCAGATTGCAAACAAATCCCTTAAGACAAAAAGTCTTAAAGGGGTGGGGGAAAGAGAAGGAAACAAACCCTTCCAGAAGTTACTTCAACAGTTAAGTTGCAGGTTAGGTTTCTAGTCATTATTTACAGTAAATGTGAACAAATAACTAGTGTGGATGAGCCAAACAACAGCATGCCAAAGCCAAACTGAAATCCAAAGCTTTTCCAATGTTTGTATGCAGAATTCTTGCCAGTCAAAATTCAACTCTGAACATGCATTTAGACTAGAATAATATCATTTCTGAATCTGTGAGTGGTTAAGATAATTTGAATTTACAGGTTTGGTTTAGATTCAAAGGGACCTTAGATCAAGATAACCAGCACATGTTGATATTCTGCTCCCTAAGCTGTCATGGGATGCTTTTGCAGTTTCATTTCTACATGACTTCTTTCATTCAAATTCTCTCTCTCCCTCCCAGGAGCCTCCCTTCTGTGTGATGAGATACTGTTTTGTCACAAGACTTGCTTGAGTACTGAAAGGAATAATAATAAATCTTAAATTCCAAACTATTTTGTCTATTTTTAGCACGAAGCAGTGCAAAACTTACGAAGAATAGTCAGTCAGATTTTAAAATCTTTTGAGTATTTTAAATGGAGATTGTTGTTACACTTGCAGGAACCAAAAATGTGGGTTTTCAACCGTGTCCTCAAACATGCCAGAACTGCACTGAGATTTTGTACAGAAACCCATCTTTTGCAGAGCTGCTTGAAGGAAAAATCAATGAACTATAAAGTTGTGTGCTTCATGTAGCTGGCCACAATTACTACATTTTCTGTACTATTTTTGTTACGCTGTCTTTAGATCACCAAAATTCACCGGTTCTTTTCTTCTCCCTCCCATTTCTACGTGCACCCTGAACAGATCTAAGTGGCATACAGCTGTGAGCCTGTAGTATTGGGACCACCCGCTTCACCTGGCAGAAACCGCTGGATTCTTGGCAACCCAGTAGCACCTACTGTGCATTTCCCTGAGCCTCACGTGTTTGTATTCTCACTTAACACCACCCTCAGACAGGAAAGAGCAGCTCCTCTCTTGCAGGATGAGATCTTCGGGTTTACTCAGATCAGCCGCAGTTAACAGTAGAACCGAAACCCTCGTTTCTAATCTCAACTTTTGGTGTTTAAACAACTCCTTTCTTTCTCAGATGCGTACCTCACCTACCACTAGCAAGTTAAAAAAAAAAACCAAAACCCACCCTGCTACAGGCTTCTGAGGGCCTGAAGGCGGAGCTGGGTGCCCTGAGCTGAACAGCACACACCACACCCCCGGCGACCCGGGCACCCCAGCGGCCCGCAGCCCGGGTGCGCTGCAGGCAGGCAGCCCCTCACAGGACTCCCGCCGAAGCAAGCCCGAGACCGGGAGAGGAGCGGAGGGCGCCGTGCAGCCCGAGGCCTGTGGCAGAGGCGCCCACGGCGCTGCCCAGGGGGTGCGCCCGGGGCTCCGAGTCCCCGCCCCGGCCGGGGAAAAGAATCAGCTCCCTCGCTGCGCCTCCTGGCCGGCCTCCGCCACCGCTAATGTCTGCAAATCACAGCTGCTATCCTTTCCAAAAAGTTGACTCC
>JAVSBS010017448.1:0-11452 GCA_033124195.1 Coracias cyanogaster | reverse complement strand
CTGCAATGGTGCCAGGGATGGGGCAGCCACCACCTCTCTGGGCAGCCTGCGCCAGGCTCTCACCACCCTCAGTGTAAATAATTTTTTCCTTCTATCCAGTCTAAATCTCCTTTGAGTTTAAAACCGTCACCTGGCCAACAGGCCCTGCTAAAATGATTGTCCCCTTGTTATGAAACGCAGCCAATTGGCTGTGCTGCGTACAAGCAAGATTTTCAAGGCAACCCTGAAGATGCTAAGCCCAGGTTGATGTAGAAGAGTAGGGGGCTGGGGGTACCTGGTTTCTGTAGCACCTTCCTGCTCTGTGCAGATAAGCAGGGCCAGAGCACTCAGGTGGCCCCAGATTTGGGGGATGGAGGGAAGATCGATGATGGGTCTCTCAACAGGGACCTAAGAACAGCATCTTGCAAAGAACTGCTAGAGGTTTATAATGCATCTGTTATAACATCAGCCATCTTAGAGCTTATTATGTGCAACGACACAGTATCTTTGGGTCAGTTTGGGAGAGATGATTAGAGCCTTAGTGGGCATAAACTAGAACACGGGAAGTTCCACCTCAACATGAGGAGAAACTTCTTTACTGTGAGGGTGACAGAGCCCTAGAACAGGCTGCCCAAGGAGGTTGTGGAGTCTCCTCCTCTGAAGACTTTCAAGACCTGCCTGCACATGTTCCTGGGTGACCTTGCCTAGATGAACCTGCTTTGGTAGGGGAGTTGGGCTTGATGATCTCTAAAGGTCCCTTCCAGCCCCTACTATTCTGTGATTCTGTGATAAGTTGGTTTATTTGGAGCAAAGATGTTTTAGCAGCTGCTGAGTGATGGGTGTAGGGATGGTTTTTGGTTTCCCACAGGCTCTGATGACCTTGCTGGGTTTTCTGTGCTACAACAGGCAGCTCGATGGCACCTCCATTTCTGTTAGGACCATCCCAACTGCTATCTCAGCTCCTTTCTGGTGTTTTGTCCCCTGAGGTCCATCTCACCCCAGCTGTGTGCTGTTCACTTCCGCTTTTTGTGAACCTCTCAGGCAATTACTAATTGTGGAGCCCAGGACAAACCACACGCATCTGAGACATGATTTAGCACAGATAAGGCCATGGCCTTGTCATTTTATAGTGTTGAATTTCCCTTAGCCACCACGATCTGGATATTCAAAGACATGGCTTTCTCTTCTAGCAGGCTTGCTCCTGCTGCGATTATCACTTTGTCTCTCTCTCCATCTATACCACAGCAACCGCTCTGCTGGCAGTTTGGGAGAACCATATTCCAAGAGTTAATTAATTTGTACTGGAAAACGTCCCATATGCTTCTCTTTTTGTTTATGGACGTAGAAAGCGAATTGCAGAATTAATTAATGCTAATGCCTGTGCATGTGTGTTGTTTTGTTGTGTTTTTTTCCTCTCCTTTCTGAACCAGAAAATGACAGATGGAGAGATCTCAGTAGGAAATGTCCACTTCAGCTTGAGCAGCCGGCCGCCAGCATCTGGGACTGCTTGTCGGACAAGGGCGAGGAGGGCTCGCGTTGGCCGAGGGAGACGGCCAGCACCTGCTCCGTCACCAACCTGATCAAAGACCTCAGCCTCAGCGACCCCCACGGCAACCCCTCGGCCCCCCCAAGCAAGCGCCAGTGCCGCTCGCTCTCATTTTCCGATGAAATGTCAAGCTGCGGGACCTCGTGGAGACCCTTAGGCTCGAAGGTTTGGACCCCGGTTGAGAAGCGGCGATGTTACAGCGGGGGGAGCGTGCAGCGCTACTCCAACGGCTTTGCCACCATGCAGAGGAGCTCCAGCTTCAGCCTCCCATCGCGGTCCAACCCCATCACCTGCGAGCATCCTGCCCTCAGCAGCCGGCTGGGATGGCAGCCGAGGAGATCGGCCACCAGCGGGCATGGAGGAGACCGGGTGGACATGCAGAGGTCCCTCTCCTGCTCTCACGACCACTTCTCCTCCTCGGAGTACTGCCCACCCTCGGCAAGCAGCACACCCGCGTCCACGCCGGAGCTGGGGCGACGGGCCGGCGGTCTCTCCCGAAGCCGCTCCCAGCCCTGCGTCCTGAACGACAAAAAGGTCGGGGTCAAGCGACGGAGACCAGAGGAGGTTCAGGAGCAACGGCCTTCGCTGGACCTCGCCAAGATGACCCAGGTAAGAGGTGGTGGTGCTGTCCCTGCGAGGGCCCTGCAGCCAGGGCTCAGCAGCGAGGTGATGCTGTTCTCTGCTTTGCTAGAAATCCTTTAGCATCCTCCCGAGGTGGCTTACAGGGCGTTACAGGGAAGCGCGTCCTTCTGTCCAAGCAGAAAACCCGTTCTCCTCCGAATGGATTTCTTTAATAAACTCCCACATTTCTGTTCTGCGCTGATTTTTGCATGCCGAGTCCACCACACCGGTGTTTTCTGCTGGCACGGGTTTCAAACAGGAATATGTTAAACTCCACATTTTTGAGTTCAGGAGAGAGGATCCCTAAGCCTCTGTGGTGAGGTGAAGGCAGCACCTCAAGGCACCCGGCCCTGGCTCCGTCAGGAGCCGAATTCATACCGCTACGGGCTTCACTTGCTCTTAACCTCTGTAATTTTCCACTAGGGAGATGTTATCACATTTCATTTTCAGTTGCAAACACAGCGCACAACCTCCCTCTTCAATCTGCTGTGCAAAGCCTGATAACAGATCTGAAGCACAAGTCGGGGAGGATTTTGCTCCCAGGTCTTCTCCCTGCAAGGCCAAGTGACTGGACTTTGATCAGAGGCTGCATTGAAGGACAGTGTGAGCAGCATTTTGCACTCACAAAATTTCTTTTTTTCTGCTGTTTTATGCCTGGATGTTTTCCATATCAATAATTTCTAGTTGTGCAGTCCATGACACCACCAGCTCCATGTGGGATGGAGATAACAGGGGGTCTGAAAACCCCAGGGCTCCTGCTGTGGGAGCAGGGGATTCTCCCTGGCCACCTCCCATGGTGGCCAGAAAACCTCTTCCCTGCTTTTGGTTCAGTGTGGTCATCTGCTGTGTGGAGTTTGTTGCGCTTCATCCCAGAGGTGCTGGGAGCATTTGCCTGATGTTCGTCACGCAGCACAGCTGGCAAAGCCAGCCTGGTGCAAGACATCTCCTTGTTTGCAGGGAAACTGCTGACAGCGGTTCATCGGTTGGGACGGAGAAGCAGCCATAGGTTTCCTCCCATGCTGTTCCCCAGCAGGGAGATATCCAATGCTGTACGTGCATTTTCTCCTCTTAAAATCACGTGATATTTTAGATGGGGCCAGGTTGGATGGGGCTTTGGGCAACCTGGTCTAGTGGAAGGTGACCCTGCTCACAGCATAGGGGTTTCAACTAGATGATCTTCAGGGTCTATTCCAACCCAAACCATTCTGTGTTTCTCTGATTTTATGGTGTTTCATGCTTGGCAGCGCAGTGGGTGTTTGAAGGAGTGCAGTGGTCTTGGAGGAAGAGATTGGCTTCTCCTCCTCCAGAGGAGCTTAGAGGGTTAAAAAAGTGAGAGAATCATGTATTTGGGTGAAAGAAGGGGAAAAACGTGAGGGTTGCTCTTGTCTTTTAATAAACCATGCCAGCAATGTTTAGGGTGCTGAGCTTATTTTATAAGCTAATATGCTGGACGGGCAGTAAAAACAGCTTCCATGTTTAATTACATTTTACTAGCCACAGGCTGGAATAGCACATCTGTCCCCTCCTAATTCTGTCTGTACAAGCAGCCACCGGTTGCTTCACCTCCATGTGTGGTGCAGGATGTTCTGCAAACCTAGGCAGGGGTTTCTTGGCAAACCAAAGCTTGCAAAAGACCCAACTTGCCTCAAAACCAGCCATGGGGAGAGTGAGGCTTTTGCCTTTGCCACCACATTCTGATGACCACAGCTTTCCTTGACATTCCATTAATAACCCCTGGGCTGTGGACATGGGCTGACCAGGCAGAAAGCCCAGGGCATAGAGCAGCTGGGGAAAAGAGGTGGAAGGAAGAAATTCTGGACGCTGAGGGTGGTGAGACCTTGGCCCAGGTTGCCCAAAGAGGTGGTCGATGCCCCATCCGTAAACCATTCCAGGTGAGGTTGGCCGGGGCTCTGAGCAACCTGCTCTAGTTGCAGATGTCCCTGCTCCCTGCAGGGGGTTGGGCTTGATGAGCTTGAAAGGTCCCTTCCCACCCAAACCCTTCTGTGATTTGAGGATCTGAGCTCAGGTGGAGATTCCCCCTCCTGTTCTTGCCCTCATGATCCCTCAGAGAAGATCCCTGGGAGCCATTCCGTGCCACCTCAGTGCCTGGCCCTGGTTTCTGGCCGCATCATCTCCTTCCCTCCTGTCCCTCTGCCTCACCTCCTTGTCTCCCTTCCTCCTGCCAGATATGAGCTTAGAGTGATAGTGTGGAACACAGACGAGGTCATCCTGGAGGACGATGACTACTTCACTGGCGAGAAATCCAGTGACATTTTTGTCCGGGGGTAGGTACAGCTTGCACACCAGTGCCACCTCCTCTGCTTCTCCATGGTGGGGTGGATTGCTAGTGCTCGCTGGGGTCCCTGGGCTGGGTTTGGGGTGGGGAGGTGGGTCACAGGCTGTGGTGCAGGGGCAGATCATGCCAACGCTGCTGTTGTCTTCTGTGCTGTGTTTCTTGCCTCTCCATCTCTCGCCCTTGGCTGCATGACCTGCTGTGTGCGCCTGGCCTGGCTGTCCAGCTTTGAGCTGCGGGTCATTATCTGGAACACCAGTGAGGTGGTTTTGGAGGACGATGCTTTCCTGGCGGGAGAGAAGATGTCTGACATCTATGTCAGGGGGTAATGGCCGAGACCTCGCTGCTTGGTCCCGCCTGCCCCTCTTCCCCTTTCCTGAGCTTGTCTTGATGCTCCTCCTCAGCATTTCAGCCCTTGCAACCTCCAGTTCCAGCACCTGGAGCCAAGCTGTGGTTAGGTCCCACCTCTGCTTCCCTCTCCCCCAGCAGCAGCCCCTTCCAAAATTCACCCGTACTGAGATGACCCACAGCCCCACACCCCGATTCTTTACAGGCCTCCAGATCAATGCAAGAGCGTCTCAGGGTGGTGACTGACTCTGTGGTGGCTTCCCCCCAGCCTGTTGAACCGGTGGGTGCTTCCTCAGCAGCCTCACCAGCTCAGGCCAGGTCTCCTCTGCTCGCACTTTGTGCTGCTTGCAGAAAACTGGGTCTGCTTTGGCATCTCAGGTCCCATCAGCCCAGTGGCTTTTCTTCAGTGGTTTTGAATCTGAGATGCTCCAGCCCTTCCCCATCTGTGTGGTGGGTGATCACTTGACCTTTGTGTTTTGTGGGGCAGAGCAGAGCATGGGAATGCTCAGAGCCTGAGAGAAGAACCCTGCCTTGGGTGCCCAAGCATGGAGTCATGTCTCAGGACAAAAACCTGAGAGCACCCTGAGGAACGGAGAGGTCCTGGCTCAGCCAAGAAGGAGACTGGGGGACACTCACAGGCTTTGAAACCAAGCTATGTTCCCCTGGGGCCCAGACGTGCTGGTGTGGACCATCATCCATGTCCCTTTTGCTCTGGGACTCACTGGAGTCAGCAAATTGGGGGCAGAAGTATGTGTGGTGGCAAGGTGGGCATGGCCAACCCACCTCCCAGGGTGTCAGAAGTGGGACCCTGCTGTCTCGTGACACAGTGGCTGGGCACTTCAGGTCCCTTCACGGGAGATTGCATCAGCAGAGACACCCCCACCCTTAAGCAGAATCTCTGGCAGGCCCTGAATACCTCTGATGGGCTTTGATAGATGTGCCCTGAGGTGGAGCACAGATTAAGCTGCTTCTGCATGGACAGTTGCCATCAAGGGAGGCCTAGCTACCCCGTGGTGGAGTGAGAAGGTCCACACAGCCTTCCCTGGGCCACCAGTGCAGGATGGGGACATCCTTCCAGCATTCTCTGCTCCAGACTCCCCAGCAATGCTTCTTGCTCCTGTCCACCTCTTTAACACCTCCTTGCCCAGAGAAAGGCCCCTGAGAACCCTCTTGCATCTCCTGCTCTCAACTCCTTCGTGTTCCCTTTAGGTCCCTCCTGCCCCCATGCCCATCCTGCCCCTTGGACATCCTGCTGCAGTGATTTGAGCAGCCCCAGCCCATTGCTCACACCTTTTAGGTCCTTCCAGTCTGTCCTGGAGACATCCTGGCTGCAGGGACAGGGTGGCCCTGTGCCCTCTCCTCCCTCCTGTAAGAGGTGCCACTCCTTTCACCCCTGCAGGTGGCTGAAGGGGCAGCAGGAGGACAAGCAAGACACAGACGTCCATTACCACTCCCTCACTGGTGAAGGCAACTTCAACTGGCGCTACATCTTCCCCTTCGACTACCTGATGGCGGAGGAGAAGATCGTCATCTCCAAGAAGGAGTCCATGTTCTCATGGGATGAGACCGAGTACAAGATCCCAGCTCGCCTCACCCTGCAGGTCTGGGATGCCGACCACTTCTCGGCCGACGATTTCCTCGGTAAGTGGAGGGTCCGCTGAGCTGGGGTGAGCCCATGGCTGGACAGGTACGGAGCAGCGTGGACTGAGACAAAGCCTATATAGCAACAGAACCTGGGAGGGCACCTCTGCTCCTCAAGCCCACAACGGGCTACAAACCCCCTTCAGATGCTCCAGGTAACAGCAGGTAGGATGAGGGCCCTTGTCTCCACTGCTGCTGTTCAAAGGCTCCTCCTGTAGCAAAGACATCAGCTTTTGAGTTCCCAGAGCTAGTTCAAAGTTGCCCTCCAGGGCAGGAGATGCTGGCCCAGCCCATCTCCAGCCAAGGACTCGGCATTTTGGAGGTGCCAACATCCGTGCTCCTCTTTCTCCTGCCAGGGGCCATCGAGCTGGACCTGAACCGCTTCCCCCGAGGAGCCAAGACGTCGAAACAGTGCAGCCTGGAGATGGTGACGAACGAGGCAGAGCTGCCCATGATCTCCATCTTCAAGCAGAAGCGGGTGAAGGGCTGGTGGCCGTTCGTGGCCAGAGATGAGAATGACGAGCTGGAGGTCACTGTAAGGATGGGGAAAAGGGAAGGGTTTTGCAATCTGGGGACTCTTTGCAGACCCCTCTCCTCCTCCCCACCACTTACCTCTGTTCCCTCAGCTTCCCTCTGCCCTCGTGTCTTGGTGGGGCTGAGGTAGGGAACGTGTCCCAGGTCTCAGCACGAGTCTTTGCTCCCTGCAGGGGAAAGTTGAGGCTGAGCTGCACCTTCTGACAGCAGAGGAGGCAGAGAAGTCCCCCGCCGGGCTGGCTCGCAACGAACCTGACCCCCTGGAGAAACCCAAGTGAGTAGGAAACCCCACTCCCCGGCAGGCACTGGGGCTTCTGTGAGATGCTGTGTGGTGGTCTCCAGGAAGAGAGCGAGGAGAGGCCACACTGGGGGGATGTAGGAATGACAGTCATGGGCAGACCCATCTCCGTGGGTTCCCCCATCGCCTGCTGTTCCCTGCTGCGCTGCTTTTCCTTCCTCTGTGCCTCTTCTGCCTCACTTCTTGGCTCCATCTCCTCAGCCTCCCATCTCCTTCTTCTTCTGTCCTCTGCTCCCAGCTTTGACTGGAATCCTCCCACTCCCTCACAAACCTGCTTCGCTCCATCTGGCACGTCACACTGACTCACCTTGTCCACCCTCCTGCTTGGGCTCTTTCACTCTGCGCAGGCTTGACCAGGGAAGGGTGTCCTGCACCACCTCCTGCCCACCATGTCCTTCGTTGCCCTGCCTGCTGGGCATCTCTCCTCCATGCCTATGGCAGTAACGATGGGTGCTTACTTCCCCTGCAGCCGCCCGGACACGTCCTTCATCTGGTTCCTGAACCCGCTCAAGTCCATCAAATACCTCATCTGCACGCGCTACAAGTGGCTGATCATCAAAATCGTGCTGGCCCTGCTGCTCCTCATCATGATCGCCCTCTTCCTCTACAGCATGCCAGGCTACATGGTCAAGAAGCTGCTGGGAGCATGAAGCACGGGAGCCTCTCCCATGTCCCCAGCCCCGCGCCAGCACCTTCCCCAGCCCCACGCCCTTCTCCTGCCCACAGCCTCTCAGCAGCTTCAGGGGACATCTCCTGCCTGCTGCTGCTGGACCTTCTCTTCTGCACTCCTCCTCTGTGGGTCCCATTTGTGGCTTTAGGCCCAGAGAAATGGGGCTGGAGGATGGTGTCAATCCCACCCAGGCTGGAGGTCTCAGAGCTCTTTGCCCACTGGAGCCATGGCTGGTGCCCTCCCGTGGAGCTCAGCCCCCAGCCCCAGGGGAAGGAGACCTGGGGCTGCATCCCTGGAGCCACGGCAAGGCTCCTTGGAGGGACATTCAGAAACAAAGATGAAGCAGGGCTCTGGGACAGCTGGGGTCACGCCAGCTCCACCAGCACGGGGACGGCACAGAGCAGTGCCTGCTCCACTCATAGCTCTGGAGGTCATGTCCCTTGGTGCAGGGGCCCATCCCACCATGGGGGACACCAGGTACCCCAGCAGCCACCCCAGGCAAGGGGCAGGACCTGCCCCTCCCTCCCCATGGCTCCGTCACAGGCAGGGACGTGTCCAGCAGCTCAAACATCTTCCTGAGGTGACCATCCCGAAGGTGGTGGTGGTGGCTGGACATCCCTGGGGGCCCACAGGGAGCCGTGTTCCCCGGCACAGTGTGAGCTCCCCGTGGCCTCCTCGACTCTCGGTTTATTTTGTTTGGGTTGGTGACGTATCGCGGCTGGAGTGTTTCTGGCCGCGTGTGTCAGGGAAGGGCTCTTTTCTCAGCTCAGCTCTTGAAGAGCCACCTTCTGCAGCCTTGTGTGTGCAAGACCCTCATGGGATCAACGAGGAGATCTCGGGGATGTTTTTAGGATGCTACTGTTTTAATCAGTCAATAAAAATCGGCTTTCACTTCTGGGTTCTCCACCGAGGTCTCATATTAGTGGGGAGTCCACTTGTTGCTGGCTGCTTTCCAAGACGAGCCCTTTTCTCCTTCCCTCTGTGTCTGTCCCACCCCAGCATCTTTTCCCACCACCTCTCCTCAGTTCCTGTGTTGTGGGTGGGAGCCTGCACGGGGACCTGCAGTTCCCTCTGTGTCCAGACCAAAACCCAATGAGAGGCCACCACATCTCTCACTGCCACAGAACCATAGAACTCTTCTGCTTGGAAGAGGCCTTTAAGCTCATCATCTCCCCAGCCTTGCCCAGCTCCCAGCTGTTGGATACTGGTCCTGGTTCACCTGCCCACCAAAAGACTCCTGAAATTGGGAGCTGGGTGTGGACTGGTCCCTGCACATCATCCACGTCCCACAGGCCATGAGGCACAGAGCTCTGGGGCTGTGGATTTGACCCCGTTTCTTGGGGCAATGTCAAGTAGTTCATAGAATCAGACAATGGTTTGGGTGGGAAGGGACCTTCGAAGGTCATTCAGTCCAACCCCCTGCAGGGAGCAGGGACATCTGCAACTAGAGCAGGTTGCTCAGAGCCCCGGCCAACCTCACCTGGAAGGGTTCCAGGGATGGGGCAGCCACCACCTCTCTGGGCAGCCTGTTCCACCGCTTCTATGTTCTTCCTCCTTGATGGTCTTCGATTGTTGTTCCTCTTGCAGCAAGAGGAGAACCCTGGTTTGGCACAGTGGGCTGTTACTGCCCAGGGGAGGAGGAAGTTGTCTCTATTCTGGATCCTCTTCCCATCCCAGAAGGTGGGGGGGCTCTCAGAAACTTACTTTGCACTTGAGTGGTGGCACATTGGGGCAGTGTTGTGCCCGCTCCACCCCTTACATCAGAGCATTGAGTGACAGAAGTATTAGATGGAAAAATATGAGAACTTTCCATAGTTTTGAAAACACGATTTCATCTTTTTTTTTGCCTGCTGGTTCCACTTGGAATGACTGTGATGCTTGACGAGATCTTGATTTGCATTTGGAGACTCTGTGATACTCAGACATCTCAAAATACTCACCCAGCCAAAGAACAGTTGATACTTACCTGAAGCTTCCAAGTTACTGTGTACAGAGTTTAAAAAGATATAAAACAACTCAGTGAAACTGAGGTTTTACTGATTTGGGTTTTTGGTAAGTCGACCAAAAGGTTTGAAAAGTAAAACTCTGGTTAGTTTTGAGCTGGAATATGATGGAAAGGAATTAAAACTTTGTAAAACATATTGAAAAAAACACTCATTTGTCAAACGCCTTGGTTTTAAACTTGCCTTATTTAACCACAACTTAAAAAAAAACCTGAAACATAATTTTATTGTAATACAGATCCAAATTAGCGTGAGCTTCTTTGGGCGAACCTGTTGTGTTCTCAGGTGGATGCTGCAGCTTGAAAACCAGGGAATAGTGACACTGGTTATTTTTGGAGCTCTCTGATTCTGAAATATGAATCTTTTCCTGACTTCCCCTGCTCAGCCCACTACAAATCAGACTTCTCAGACTGTGATATTAATCTCCATGGGGTGGACACCTCTATGCAGGTGCTATCGCTCTCCCCCTCCTCCAGTTAATTCAGGTTTTAATCTCACTTCCTTTGATTTATTTACGTATGTCATGTGTAATGTGTCTGGCTTCTTGCCCTCGCTCTGCTGTCCCTCTTGTATACACTGGATCTGTTCTTGCTGTTTCATTGTCGTCTTCACCTCTTGCCTTTGTTCCTTGGGACACGCTTGTTTGATGTTGTGTCCTCTGGTGATGAATTTCCTGCGGTTTGCTTACTCTTGTTTAACTTTCCGTTGTGTTATTACACAAACTGCTTTTGGTGGTTGCTTCGGTTGAAATGTGAATCAAAATAATGATGCTTGTGATACAGGAGAGTACGGGCTCTGGCGTGGTGGTTCATTATTTTGTTAAATTTCCCTAATCGCGTCATCTTGGTACTGCAGCCTCCCAGGGCCTTGGGCTGCAGTTGTCCTCCCTCCCACCATGGGCTTCTGGCGCCTTATTCACTCTGAGAATAGAAGATTTTGCTAGAGGAAAGGGTAAAAAGAGGCTTAAATAAGACAACTATATGGACTTCGTCACTAAATGGCGAAATTTATAACATCTTTGGCAGAGTTGAGATGTTTGTGCGGGTAATGATGTTATGTTGGATGTGAACCTCTGCTGTAGAGAATGAAACCCCCCCAGTGTTGCTGATGTTTGAAAAGGCATTTGGGTGGGGTAGAACATAATCGTATGTCATGGAGCTTCTCTTGTCCTGTTCCTGAGTGGTTTGGTGGTGATGGCAGCCTGGAGGGACACCAGGACAGGGGAAGCTTACGTCTGGTCAGATTGATGCTCTTCAAAAGGTTTGGTGGCCTCTTATATCAAATCTTAATAAAAGGTAATTTCAGAACTGTGCTGTTTAACATGGCTTAACCAAGGCTGAAGAACTTGCTGTGTCTTACACACAGAGTAACAAGCAAAACCGCAGGTGCTGTGGGTGAATTCACTTAAATACTAACTTTGAAGATGGAATCCTGTTAGCCTGGAGAAGCCTCAGAGGGGATCTGATCAATGCTGAGCAAGAGCTCAAGGGCCCATGGGGGGGCAAGAGGATGGGGCCAG